>JAQFYB010001184.1:0-35915 GCA_034694085.1 Pogonognathellus longicornis
GAACTCAACTCAAGTGAGAGACAATTCTCGAACTCAACTCGAACTCAACTCAAGTGAGAGACAATTCTCGAACTCAATTCGAACTCAGCTCAATCCTTGTAGAAATACTTTGAGTTCGCTCAAATTAGAACTCAACCTCAACAATTGAGCTGAGTTCGCCCAGCTATGGTTGCAATTAGTGTGTGTTGTAAAAACAAGAATAAAAGTGAGAAGGCTTAGTATGATGATGATGATTCTCTTTGGTCAGTTTGCTGCATAGTGATATAGCAATATGAATGACTGACAGAGTTGTGAGTTTATTTTTTAGAACTACTAGACATAATCACCGAGCAGTCCGTGCAAGTGCAACAATCGAGATTTATGAGCGATACGGAAGTTGCTTCAAGTTTGGAAATATTATTATTGTGTGATGATAATGTGAAGTGATATGATGAGATGAGACGATGAGACCAAGTAGTAGGCATAGCCATGTGTTTTGTGAGGATGATGTAAGTGATAGAAAATGAAGATAAACTATGTCTAATGATGCGCTTGTATAGTTTACTCAACTAAAACTTGGCAAACAAAAGTCATACAAGCTAAATCAAGTCACACGATGAACTCCAATGAATGATTAACCGTGTGCAGTAGGTAAAAGTATTAAAAAATTGAACTTTAGGCATTTTTCACAGTCTAATCATCTTGAGAGTGTGCAGTGTAGGTAAAAGTATTAAAAAATGAATTTAGGCATTTTTGAGAGTCTCATAATCTTCAGAGTCTCTTTTCTATACTGTAATAAATGTATGTGTATAATCTGATCACCGTGATTTGATTTGAATACAAAGAAAAGGTGAACTTAAGGCTTCAATGTGATTTTAAACACACAATCTTGTTTTTTATTTTAATGGGATATTTACATTTTATATTACTTGCTTTAAGTTTAATATTCGTTTGCGAGGGATGTATCAATAAATTGAATGTTAAAACTTAAAACACAGTTCATAAGAATACAAAAGGATTTGACACACGAATGTGTAGGTACTATTAGAGAATTTTCTTGTTGAAAAGGTTGAATATGTTAGACTGTGTTTGTATTGAAGTAAAATAGGATTTTTTGTGTGTGCATGCACATTGCAAGCATATTTCATCAAATTTTATTGTTTTGAGCTGATGTAATACATTTTATATACATCCCATTTCGTTCTTCCTATACACAGGATAGTTATTGTTATTACTTTTGCTAATAATATTACGACTCATCTAAACTAACCTGAACTTGCCAAGCAGCACGCTTCAGACACGTCTTTCTGGTGGATTTACGGACTTATGGATGTGTGCAACAATATTGGAGTGATTTTGTTTTTGATTACATTGTAAATTTTAAGTATCATGTAGTAGTTGTTGTGTGGAGGAGGAAAGAACGTTGAAAATAAGAAAACGCTCATCTTTTAAGTAGGAAATACACAGTGAAGCCAAGCCAGCCAGAGAGATGCACAATAATAATAATACAATTTTATGGAAATATTACAGTGGTCTAATAAAAACAATGGTGATGTGATATGCGATGCATTCCTTAACGTAAACGTTACTTACCGTTTGGGAGGAAAAAATTTAACAAAATATTTCGAACTAACGGAACCACCTTTCGTAAACGTTAGTTGTGTGTTGTGTATGCAATTTTACCTTTCTAACCTGTATATTATTAAACTTTTATACCCAAATGCTCAATATTTTTTGTAATTTTTCTTTGTACGATGCATTACACAGATAGATACTCAGCTGAATGTCTAAGCTGCATTTCATTGCATTCAATTCTTATACCCCCGTGAAATTATTATGGCAGCTACACTTTTGAGGACCTAATAGAAATTGCAAGATGCTGTTAACGTAAATTCTTTGATAAGCACCTTGCATTGTAGTATATAGTCAAAGAACACTTTTGGAATGTTGAGGGATGTCTCATTGTTACCATTTTTACAATGCAGTTTGCTATTGTTTTTTAAGTTGGGTCTTGCATGGACTTCTGTACAGGTTTTATGAATTTATTGCACATGCCGATATCGGAGATGATTTTAGAGATTTTTATGCAAATACCACATTAGAGAGTAACTGAAAACACATTTTGTTGCATTACAACTAATAATAATGTCATCGTGCAAAGTATTTAGACATGTCTGCTCAGTAGTCAATTACTTATTTACGGTTAATGCAAAATTCTTTGTGTTTTATGCAATTTCTAACATGCACATTCGTATACATCCTACAATATATACTTATAATGTGTATCAGGGTGGAAATCTGTGGTAATAACGTAGTCTACTGCATCTTTTACATAAGCGAAATGCAGGTTGTATTTATTCTACCCTTGTTCTACTACTCTGACTGCCTTTGGGCCAAACAACGTGTGGAAAACCTAAGGTGTATGCTACACAAAACTCAATTTTGATTGCCATTACCATGATTGATGCTGTAAATCTTTTCACTTCCATTTTTTTGTTAAATTCCAAGAATTTGCTCATTTAGCAATCTTTAACTGTATAAAACGGTGAGGTGGTTTTATAGTAACATTTTGTCTTCAATATTACACACAGGTTGGGTGTGCATTCATGCTTCATTTGTAGTCTGCATCATTAACGGCTAAGACTAGCCATTTTATTATAATATTATACGCTTTACATCTTCAAGGTTGATCAAGGAAGTTCGGAATTTGAGAAAAACTTCGAGAAACGAGAGGAAAGTGGACTATAAAAGAACAATTTCTCAGAGTTGCTTAAATTTCATTTGCTGGATGCTTATCAACCATACACACACATAAAACATTTGGTCTTTAAGGGTTATCTTTGTTGACCCTTCATGCTGTAATGTTTTATTACATTGAAAGCGCATCATATGGGTCGCAGCAATATAAAATAAACCTACTCCCCTGTGAATGCTTCACATGGACTATGGAAATGAAAAAATATGATGAAAAATTAAGAATAATTCATTTTTCATCTTTTTTCACATGGATTTCTCTGAATCTGAAAACATTAACACAAGGCTCTGCACTAATGGGATTTATGTTTCAAAAATGATAGGAATTTTGTTCTTTTGGAGTGAGCTTCACAATAATTGACCATTTTGAAAGGAACTCATTGCCACTCTTTGACCATTCTGATTATTTCTGGTGTGTAAAAATGTTATAATGATACAATTTGTTCATCCTCAATGGAATTTCCTTACTATAGCAGTACTTTCGTGTGTAGACATTATACTTTATACTTAACCATGAATGATACATACAGATTCATACATTACGAGCATTATAAAACATTTAAGACTGTCTCGTCGTCTTTGGGTTTTATGACTATCATTACTTTCATTACTCATTTACAGTGTAGTATGTGTGAACACGATGGAAAGATATGGTTGGAGAAATGCCTGAAGGAATTAATTTTCCTTAACATAGCAATCCTGAAACAATGCGTCAGAGCAGAAGTGTGGTATTTACTTATTTATATGGAGAAACGAGATCAACATCACTTACACAACTATAATGTCATAATGTATTACTACCACTACACAATTACACAAGCATTGGCAGTGACAAACCAACGGAATTGTGGTTGAGACTGTTAACTGAGCCAAGGTGTCTTGTTATGTATGGTTTTCGAACACAGAGAGAGTATTGTCATAAAAGGCAACAACATTAAAGCTTTGTCTGGTATGCGTAACTTGTAACTAGAAGGACATTATGAATATTTAAAAGCGTTACGAACAAGCTATGACGGTAAAACGAAAGAATTAGCTTAAATTGCACATTCCTTACTTGTAAGTGTCAAGTTTAAGGAAAAGTAATGCTTTGCAATTTTCTATCTAGGTGACTATTATATTCTGTTAGTGAGGGACAGTGTAAAAACCCCCTATGGGGACGACAGAGACATTCATCTGAAAAGCACGCAGCTACCTAAATTTCATGCTTAATATTTACCGCGTAACAACTCTTAAAAACAAAGATGTGTCGTCAATGCCGTATGCAGGGGTGAAAAATTGCACCCCCAATCCCTAAAAAGAGGTTATTGTGTCGTAAAACTACAAAAATCGTGGAATTTATTTAGCTACGCGCAAAATTGATACATTATTATATAAATTTTGATTTAAATTGTCTAAATTTTCGTGCCACGGGCGATAATAACCACATTTGTGCTTTAAGTTGAGATTTTCCTCCTCGAAATGAATTTCTGGATACGGCATTGTGTGTCGTGCTTTACTCAATGTCAAACTATTTTCCATATCAAGTTACTTATACTGAAGTAATTGCCAAATGTTTTTTCTAATTTAGGTTCTTATTCCATTTGTATGTAATTTTCTGTTTAGTTCAGCTTTAGCAAGTGCAACTGTGATATCATGAGAAAAGAGTTTAAGCTTTCTGTTGCATTTTCGCAAAATTAAGTATACCTAGGTACAGCTTTCCATTAACTGAGTTGCTGTGTCGCTTTTCTGAAGATGTGTAAACGGTACAGCATACATGAGTATGATTCAATACAGTAAGTACTAGTACATTATCTACCTAACAGTTTTTCCAAAAATGACATCGAGAGAACGTAAAAAATTGCTGTAAATTACTTGTGTCACCTTTTTAGTAAGATATCCCTTTTTAAGGTACTAAATAATAATTTTGGCATGCTAAGTTCCAACTGTCACTATCTGTGAAATCTGTTTACTTGTGTAAGTTTATTACAAGGGTAGTGGGAAAAAGTCGAAAAATAGTTGGTAGATGTAAGACACACGATATAAAAGTTATGAAATGTGTAGGTAATGTGTTTTGTACACGCATAAAATCAGTGATTTTACACTTTACATGGTATGTTGCGTTTTCCGTTTAAACGTGTAAACAGATGCCGTAAGAGATTAGACACAGAGATAAAAGAAAACAGAGCTTCACAACACATTAGCACACACCAACCATACTCACCACTAAGTTTCTCTATAAGTCAGACAGGTGAGATGACATGGCACTCAAAGCTAAAAGTCAAAAAGTACAGCTACAAAAATTACATACATATAAGGAAAACAAAGTACAAAGCAAAATTGCAAAGTCAGAAACGCCAATGAATATCATTATAACTTTATAATTGCTTTTTACAAATTGAGCTGAGATTTGAAGATATTATTCATACTTGTAAAGTCGACATTACAAACAATCCAATATCGAATGCAATTTTATCTCCTGCAAAAATGTTATAATTTTTACTGTTTAGGTACATCGTACATGTTACATGGTTCATAGAAGGCTCATTCAAGTCAGAATACTGAATAATTACCTAACTAACAATAAGTTAATTATTATAGCAATTAAGTTCGATTAGCCAACATAATTAATTTGAACTTAATTTTGACAAACTTATCATAGAATGTCTGTCTAGCACTTTCACCGCAAAAAAATGGTTTATGCATTTCCCGAGTTCTTACGATCATTCTTCTGTATTTTGTTACTTAATGAAGATTTTATGTAACACCAATGAATGAAATGAAATAATTCACCCAATCCTTAAAAACTCATCAATAAATTACAGAACCCCTTAGGCTTAGGATTTTATTGCGGTTTGCATGTAAATAATGTTATCTGGTTAACTGTACCGATGCATTTCATCAATATTCATGTTTGTACGAGAACTTCTCTTCAGAATGCAGTCTGTGTTTGATTTAACGTTAAATTATGCATCAAGTTCAGTGTTATAATTCATTTCATCGCCTGGAACAATCAATAAAGTACACTTAGTTAGCACATAGTGGATTTGCTGTGTGTGTGATTGGGGAAACAAGAAGAAAAGCTACAAAAGAAAGAGACAGGACTGGTGAGTTAGTTGAGTGTTATGGGCACATTAATATTATCGTACTATGAAGGAGGACCACACAGCGCACCATGAAGGCTGAAAGGTAACAACGGGATTTTGGTCACTATTTCACTTCCTCTGTATTTCTGATGTTCGCTCAAGCAATCTGTCAAGTTTTCTCTGATGTTCTACGATGGTCCTTGTAATATTATTGTCTTGTCTTGTTGCTGTTTACTGTGTGCAGAGAAATACCTTCATGTTGATCTTATTGGGTTGTTCTTGTTGTGTGCTGAGCAGGTACCTATATGAAATGCACGTACCAGTCGTAGAACGGCTTGCCATTAAATTAATTCTACCCAGAAGGGCTTTTACTTCAAGATTCAATGTTCAAGTTAACGCATTTATTTGTCATTTGATTCGCCAGCTTTTTCCACAATGTATTTTACTTCATAGTTATACAACAACACTGCTAATGTGTAGATACTAATCAGATTCCTCAGCATCTTCTTGAAAACTGCAAACTTCTAAATTTCCCTATTGTTTGCCACATGTCATTTTATTATCTAAGCTTTTAGGACTTGTTTTTCTCTTGTGTAATACTACAGGTGCACTTATTGTTACTACTTGCACAGTGTATTTTTATTTTACTCATAGAGACACTACAGAATATATAAAAAAGGCTCATGCAAAGAACAAGTGGAGAAACTCACGTTATTTATTAAAATCCATGATATTCACAACTCTCGCGTAAATAATAGACACAAAGAAAGAAGTAATAATAAAGCAAATAACAAGGAATAAACAATGAGTTAAAAAACATAAACTTCATCTTCAACTTTATAACAGATTTTTGAGCAAATCCTCCTACGAGGAATTCTGAAATGTCGGCAGAAAGTGTCCCATTCAATTCTAACGTTCGTAAATCTTGACAATACAAATAGTAACTTTGTACTCAAATATTACATAATATATTAAGAACAAGTATTCATACTAATCACAAAATGCATCTACGTTTATCCTATCTGTATAATTTTTTTAGATACCTTAATACAATTTCAAACAACTCACATTCAGCATGATTTATTAGGTACATTACATAGGTATGTAGTATGTAGGAAAATATTGAGTTTCATAACTTTGGTGTAAAGTGGTTGATAAAGAATGGTAAAATTAAGTATGTACTTACAAATAAAACTTTGTGTGTCTGTACAGGAACCTATATGAAATGTTATTACTTAAATACATACATTTATATCTAATTGTACATTACATTCTAATTTATTTAGGAAACTATCTGTACACATAAGAAAAGCAAGTTCACATAATAGAGATAAGTAGTTGCTTTGAGGTGTATTTACTACGCAAATATTTACACGTTCATTTAGCGTTTAGTAGTACAAGTACACATTATGGAGTCTTTTGACTAGGAAGTGCAAGGTAAGGCAGGACGCGAACTAAACCGAGTCATGGCATGAGGATGACCATCTGTTATACAAATGCATCGGACATCATCATCCTCCTCTCTCTCTCATATTTGTAGTTAATGCAACAGTCGGACAAGGTAACGCGTGGTGCAATCATAAATAATGTTGGGCTATCCTCCTTACTCAAGAACACGGTAATAATAATGATAAATAGGAGAATAATGACGAAATCATCATTGCCATTTCTGTTCTTCTTCCTCTTGTTCGTCCGACGCTCTCAATTTTTTCCTTTACGACCAGTCGGGAAAAATCAATGCAACGGTTTTGCATTCATTATTAAAGAATTCACATATCAAAGGAATATACAATGCTAATAATATTGTAACACACAAATTGCACTCTGACTCGTTAGCGAAGAATAATAATAATATTATGTGTACTCATATTCCTACTGCCATATTGCCACAGGCCGGGATTCTACTTATATCAATACAAACGAGGATAAACCTACAATCAACATTACATAATTGTTTGCTCACACAAAGAAACGCGAAATGTAGGTAGTGTATTGTGCACCTAAGTGACCATATGGAAAAGAGTTGTAGTAGGTAATGCAAACTTGTCCCTAGCTGTCTGCCATTTATTATGCTAAATCATTATGTACGCATGTATAGGTACCTTTGAATGATTCACGGTAGGTACACACGTATTCATTGTGAGTTAATAACAGCATAATACAGTAATAACGAGTATACCTTTATATTTCAAATCGGTCAATTTAAAAATAATTATACTACAAAGAAATAGCGAACACTTATACATACACCACATTGACTACGTATAATAGATTGTAGTTATGTGTAACAAAGCAAAATGCATACTCAACATTGAAGAATAATGAAGCTGACAATAACTCCAGAAATCGAGTATCAATTGAGTGAATGATTTTTCAAAGACGAAATTATTGAAGCGTGTCGTCTTTTAGCTTGTAACATCCACTTTCTAAGTCGTAAAGCAACATTCATGAAAATGTATTAGACAGTTTGATTTGCAAAATGCAGCATGTAATTTGGAATTAAATATACAGGCCAGTCTTATTAGATGGATATGCTGTACACATGAACAATTTGTTCAGTCAATGCATCAATCAACCATTAAGGAAGATGATACTTATGAAAATAATACATACTAACTAGCTTGACATTGAGTTTTACTTATGTTTAGGAAATACACACTTTTTGTCTGAAGAATCGATTTTGAGTTTGAGGCATTTGTAAATTAATGTAGGACATTATGCCATATGTTATAGGCATTTTTATTGTAATAAATATAAACTAAAAAACGACATTTGGATTAGTTACTTGTGTATTTTATATTTTTTTTAATATTTTAACCTGGTTTGACATTGTAAGAAGATTTAGAATTTTTTGAAATCATATTTTAAATGCAGGTAGAATGGAACAAGGAGGTTTACAATTAGGTACCATATTTTATACAATCATCCTTTGCAGTGCCCAGTGACACTTGCATTGTGTTAGTTTTACAAATTTAGTATTAAGTCGGAATTTGGTTTCACAGGGATAGCAATTTCAATTTCCTTACCAAAATCAGAGAAAGCAGGGATTTTCCTAATTTTTTGCATTTTTTGGCAAAATAACCTTTTTTTGGAATTTCAGGGGGAACGGGCAAATGCACGTTTGCGCCCTGTATACGGCTTTGCAAAACCACCATACAGTTTGTAAATTATGGCTATGATGAATATGAATCCCTTTTGAACAAGACATCAATGAAAGATTCTGATGGTCTCAAGACGAAATAGTAACATGACTCTAATATTGGTATTATTGGTGCTTTACGATTTCCTATTGTGAAACGAGACAGGTTTTGAAAACTATATAATTGACACCGTTTTATTGGTAAAGAATTCATTGTAGACCCATCATAGTGTTACACATCAATTACATTTTGTTTGTGTTCTCCATATCAAAATTAATTATTTTACTTATATAGAACGTTTTCACCCTTTGTGTCAATCACACACGAAATTGAACTCTGTGTGCATTTATGCATTGCCAAATAAATTGCAGTGTTCCTATTACACATTATACATTTCTTAAAGGTACAATATAATAAGTATAATGTCCTCATGTGTTTTCTTTGCAATGCATTTCTGTTATAAACTCTTGTGTAGGTAAAATGTATACAGAAATTTCAAATGATACTGAGAAGATTCTTTAATAATCTGAACTCTAAAATGTAGAGTATAAACTACAAACGCATTCCTTGTTGCATTGGTGTTATGAGAATTCAAATAAGCTTGACAAGAAGATATACACAAGGCTATAGAAGATTTGATTTGACAAAACAATTGCACATAGAAGTCAAGTGCAAGGGGAACGAAATGTGAAGTGAACCGAAGGGTCAAGCAAAGTCGACTTTTGAAGAATGAATGTACGCGTGTACTCATCTGAAAAATTGGAATGACCGTATCAAAGGTTTTAGAGTAATGCTATTACATTACAATCAAGCCATAATGCACTGCCTTCCTTTAAAAGAAAACTACATACAAGGAAATTAATTTCATTATGTATTATACAAAGAGTATATGAAATACTAATGCAATACACATTGTAATACAAGCACAACATTGGTCGGCTTATGAAGATTAGAAAAGATATACCTATATATTTATGTGATCATTCTTTTAGAAGACTTTATTATGAGAATACAATTGCACTAAGGTAAGATCCACTAAACTGTTGACCTCGTCATGTCTCGTCCTCGTCATTTCCCAGGGTATTATCAAATCTCGGTCGATTGTGGCAGTGGAAAAGAATGAGATCGAGCACCATTATAACATAGTGGAACATAATAACAATAAATAAATAAGATTTGGTACTGCAGATGCTATAAAACTTTGATATTACATACATTGTTTTATATTGGATACCTACAGTACATTATGCCCTACAATACATAATACCTAGACAGTTTACATTTTCAGCTTAGCTCTGTGTATATTTTTGCTTCACACATTTTTCTGCAAAATTTCATGACACTTTAATAATGGAACACAAATTATTAGGAAACGAGTGTTTATTGTACACAGTTTAATGTCTGCGGTGTTTTATAGACAGAGAAACTACAGCTGCAATTTTCAATAGCGTGATCTCATTTTGCAAACGAAGTCGATAAAAATGGAATGCGTAAGAAATGATGACATTCTAAAATGTTGACACACTAAACTTAACTAAGGCACTATGTCCGGTGTATTTTCTTTAGATAGTCCGTATGCTCATGATTTAGTTGTAATAACATTGTTGTTATTATTATACATGCATTTTGGATGTGGGTAACTACAATATAAAGAATTTTGAATAACAAGTAATAAATAATAGTGGATTCAGGATAGGATTATTATTCTTTACTCATACATTGCAGTCATGTTTGACGAAGTTAGTTTTTCGTGTACGGCATGTGTATTGATGTCTACCCCCTCCTGATTTCATTCCTGCTCATTTCCATAATACAAAATTCCCATCTTGATAAAAGTAGGTATAGGTTAGTTACTAGACATTTAATATTCCTTTCAGATTTACTCCCATTACCTATACCTATCAGAGAATCACCTTTTGCTTCAGTTTTACGAGCAAGTAAACATTTAGCACACGATATGCATTTCTGTTTGTAGGTTAAAAGTGTTAGCTAATTACAATATTATTAGATCTCGAAGAATCATGTTAAGATTTTTATTGTGTTTGCAATTAACACAACACATTATGTGATGAATGTAAATTAATTAGCTGAATAGAATAATTCCATTGATACAAAGGAACAAGACCGTAAAAACCATTAAAAATTTATGTAACACCAAGTTGTAACACAATCTACTCATCTGAGCATCTTCCTAGTAACTATGAAGTAGTAAGGAGCTATCTAACGATGCACAACGTGACATAACATTTGTGATACAATTTTCTATTCTCTGCCATGTACCATTCATAGTAGTGTAGGTATAGGAGTTATGTACAGGTAGCTAATTTACTTTTATACACTAACAAACAGCACTTACTTTAGTAGTACACTAGAACGTACCTAAGTGTGCATTCAATTAATAGTAAATAACAATTAGCGAATATTATGCCACTAAGTATGCTATGAACACTAAACAAATACTCAAGCTCCGTGTGTTGGTCACGTACTGTTCAAGTAGCTTTTAGTGATGCGACTGTATAATCACGTATTTACCTCCACCATGTCCTATATTAAAATTGTATATGTACCTTTGTAGTACCTACCTACCTTTATGCTAAGCATTTAATACGGGTATGAATATGATGCATGTGTTTGTGTACCCAAATTCCTTAAAATGTGTGTTATACAAATACCAGTTCGTGGATCTGGATTGTTGGATATTTTTCTTATTTACAATTTATTGATAGGTTAAAATCGTCATGATCTTCTTGTTTGCAGTGAGTTAAAAAAATTGACAGTTTTTCAAAATCGATTAGTTACTGACAAGGTATGGATGTAGCATGTAGGTACTAATTTATTTTCGATTTGCAAATGAAATAACAATTAAGTCTAATAAATGTAAAAAATCAACTTTGGCAATTATTGTGACAAAATTATTTTGCACAACACTTTCCTGCGTTCACATTTTCACATCTGTCGCAAGTTTCTGTGACAATGTTGAAGACCAATGTGGCTGGACATTGCATCAATGTCTTTGTCAAGGCTTGGGTGTCAGGAGTTACTCTGTTCAAATAGTAGTACTGGCCTGCACATTGACCAGCTTCAGTTTCATGCTCTTCAAATTTACAAGGTGGGAAGCAGTCAGGGTCCTGTTTGTATTTTTCTTGTAATTCCTCAGGCAAATTTGCGATCAGATCGCAACTACCTCCAGGGTTGCTAACATTAGGTGGGCTTGGATTCCAGAATAATTCATCCCCGCATTGAACTGTTTCCCATCTTCCCCAAAAGCTTTGTGATGCGCTGTCCCATCGGCTTCCGCCTGCGTTGGAACATCTTTGGAATTCATCGCATTGTCCACCGGCTTCATGAGTACAATTCAGGAGACACTCTCCTGGAGCTGCAGTGACTGGGGCATCAGTTGGGCCTGGAGTTTCTGAGTTTGCTTCAGTAGTTACTTCCGAACCACCATCTACAACACATCCAGCAATTTTAAAATCTTCACATCTGCCTGCAGGGGCATGGTAGTACAATTGTCCATTGGGACAAGTTGCAGGGTCAACATGACAAGCTGCACATTCTCTCTCAGAAGCGCGGTTGTTGTGACAAGTAATGAATTGATTGCAATTATAAGGATGTATGTAATCTCCGTCGGGTTTCCCCGTACAGTTGTAGTAGGTGATATCGTCCCTATCAAATGTAGCAACTGTACGAATGAAACAAAATATTTCAAGTTAAGATTCAAATGAAAATTAATAAAATTTTGAGCAAAAATGAAGAAAATGTTCAAAAATACTTAATTTGAAATATTTTAGTAATGTTTTCTGCGCAATTGATGCATTTTATATGTAGGTAGGTACAAATAGTAGGTATGAATTAATGTAATTAGATTTAGGTAAGTTTGTAGTTGAAATTCAAATAAAAATTACCTTTAGCGTGTATTTCGACTATACACAAACAGGCTAGAGTCAAAGCAATGAAAACCTTCATGGTACAAAAGTCTTTGTCAAAACAATGTTGATAATTAATGTATCAGATGATTGTATGTTGAGAGAGAAACTTTATTAGATGATACTCAACTAGAAAATTGCGATTCAATTTATACCAAAATTTCTTTGCCGATAATAATCGTGTTTTGCTTATTTATGACATTGACATCAGTAGTGCAATAATTTTTGGGACATAATCTTACGATTAATTCTTAATGCCAATATTTAAATAACTATATACAAATGCCTAGTAGGTAAATACAGAGCATATCGGAAATGTTTATTTAGTTTATGACAGGAGGTGTGGATTACAGATGGAAATAATAATTAATTTGCTACCATGAACGTGGGCATCAACTAAGTCGTTGACAACAAGTGGAAATGGTCATTGCATCGGATGGCCGCAATAATTAATAACCTGATCATATAATTTATTGCATTATGATGACTATTGAGTAATAATAAATGATCAAAAATAGCTTGACATGAACAATGTGGACAAACACTCTCCGTTGTATGAAAATTCCTATATTCTTCAACCGCATAAGTTTACTTTTACATTAATGATTGCATTTGATATTAATTTATATATAAATATTTGTTGTAATATATTTTCCGCAGTTTCTGTCGAAATAAACGCTTTAAGGTTTATGCAATCATAAAAATAGGATTACCTAAGCAAAAGAAAAAAATGTGCATACAATAAAATTATTTTATTATTTTTTCCAGGAAAACAAAATAACAGTCATGTTTACTCCTACCAAATCCATACACGTCATATGCACATCAACATCATTATTAGTAGAGTAGGTATATCCGTAACACTTGTAAATGACAGATTTGAAATTAAGACTTGTATCTATATACTCCCATGTAGTTTAAAGGCCTCAATAGAGATACTGCACAGCTAACTGCAACTAACTGCTGCTAATTGCATACACAATATACCTATTTGGCTAGGTATATTATGAATGAATTAAGTAAGTCAATATTGTGGACAATTTTTATCATTCTAGTTCATAAAAAAGCTTAAATGATGAAGGCGTTTACGACTTGTATTGCTTGAGACTATACACATACGGCTACAATATATTGAGTAGCTTTTACTATTATTATTGTATTACGGCTCCCGCAGAAAACAGATTCGATAACACATGAAATTATTTACATACTGCATATTTTTAGGTGCTTTAATTCTCGGTTTAACAAGAAACCGTCAACAGATAATATATGATTCATGTGATGAGATGAGTCAAAAATATTGTTGTTATTATGCCCATCCACTAATACTTAAGTGTTTCATAATTTAATAAGCCAATGAAGTTTAAAGTCTAATTAGATTATTTTACATACGTCATTGCACGAGTAGTGCCATAATCTTTTCCTCCATCATTTATTAGCCTTGTTTGTCACTTTTATTACCAGATTAGATACCCACAAACTACAAATGGTAGAATTAAGGTAATATTTGTAGGTGTATATATAATGGGATTCATAAGTCCTAAAGCTTCTGTTGTGCACATTTTTATTATATCTTCTGAAATCAGTCAATTTTAATATTTAGTAGAGCTTTAATGTCCAAAGTTCAGTCCCCTCTTTCTGCATTCACTGAAGTCTCTACTTGTTTTATTGTAGTTTAAAAATGTAGGTGTAATTTAGAAATTGAAGTAAGGTATAATATACCTACATACAATTTTCAATACTACACAATTAATTTAAAACGCTGACGGTTTATTACAATTATAACATTATCAATAGATCTTTGTTCTCTGGTTTAATGATAATGGACATTACAAAAATAATTACTGCAATCAAACCAATATTAATTAGAAAAAATTCTTTCGATCTACATACAAATATTATCATTAATTTACATTTAAAAATAGCAGGTGTTCCTGTTTCGTCCATTCCATGGACGGTACTTTTTTAGGTGACACATAAATGTAAACACGTTTGTGTTTTATATTGATATCAATACAAATATTAAGAAGTCAGTATGTAGCGGGTAGCAAGTACATGTAGGTAGGTAATCGTGAAACAAGAGACAATTTTTAAAAATAATTATTTATTTGTTAATTATTATTTTACAGTTTCAAAGTGGTAATACTAGGTATACATAATAATTCCTATTTTTTCTAATTATGTGGATACGTACGTTTAAGTAGGTACCAGAAAAGCGACCAGCTAAATTATACAGTTAGCATTCTTGAATTAATATTAAATACCCATTACATAAACACCTATTTAGAGGCGGAGGAAATCACAAATAATGTTATGAATGTCTCCACCAGGAACCATATAAACTGCATGATCTTTGCTCTATTATGAGTTAAAGAAAATTAAATACCTACCTAACATTCATTCTTTCACGTGTTGTACATGTTGATGCGGCATTTGAAGTTGCTGCAGCGTCAGTTCGGCATAGAGTGTTGTAGTACAGTAATTAGAATGAAGATTTTAATAGCTATTAGTACTCATTGTTCTGCTAAATTCTTTTATTTAATCAATGCAATGGAATTTAATGGGAGGATTGTGTGTGAGTGTGTGATGTTATGGTGCTACTGCGCCGCGTGTAATGTAATGTACAGAATACAGACGAACAAGCTTTGTACAGTTATTTTTGCATCGGCATTCTCTTTTGTAGCGAAAATACTAATAAAAATGAGCACGTATAGGTACATATATCTAAAAGAAAGATACTTTCAACGTTTCAACCTATACATCAAAAAAGGCTGTATACATAATACAACACAGCATCTGTGCATCTATCTAATTGTAAGTGCATGTAATATTTTCTATACACCTTACTATACTGCAAGTGTACAACAGGTAGCAAAGACCAGAGAATTAAATGTTAATTAAAAATGGAAGCATTATATTATACAAAATAAAAATAATATAAAGCAACTGTTCGTGCATTGTATAAAATGCATTGCGTAATACTAAATGACACACAGAGCGAGAAAGCAGGGATGCATACAAGACAGGTACATCTAAATATTATACCTTAACTTTAACTTACATATATCTACAGCCAAAAAATAAAGACAACAACAACAATGCCATTCTTGTACAGGTAGTAGTTAAAATTTACAAAGGATTACAAAGGATTAATGAATCTTTTAAATAATATAAGAAAACAAACAAGACCCATATAGGAGTAAGATTGAATTTATACTGTAGAAGTATTCTTGAGAAAGAAGAAACTGGAGGAATACGTTTCATATATGTGTTATATTTTATTCTCTCTAAGCTCTCACACACACTGTCTGTGTGTATCAAATAACGTTTCATCGGCTCAGGTTGACTTGTCTTGTCTGGTGGTGTTACTATGTTAGCTTTTGGCCGGTCCGTAATCATGAGGGCATCAGTGCGGTATAATAAATTATACTATAACCTCTCGTTTGAACTAACTAAACTATAAAGCTAAACCAAAAGCCGTGCAATTTTCATATACTTACTTACTAATGCACACACGTTTCGTTTCTTCAAGATGTTCCACAGAGACTTTCATCAACTGTACCGTATAAACAGCATGTTCAACACACATTACACTTACAAAAGTAAATTCACTTTAGCAAGCAGCATATATTTTTATGCAATACAATAATATCATTCTATAGGACAGTGCATACAGAGTGATAGCTAATTATATACACTACACTACACTACAGTGAGTACAAAAGTTAAATGCATAAAAGAAAAAATACGAAAGAATCTATTTCCTCTTTAATTTATTTAGAGCAGGAGGAGAAGCGTTCGATGAAATGAATGAGCTCTTTTTATTTCCATTTATTATATCACTCTCGTATGTACAAGGCATAAGGATGCTGTAACAGTTGAGATGAGACTGAGACAGGTACTTGTTCACTTGTTCTTCTTTGCTGTTTAATTCTCTGGTATTATATAACAGGAGCAACAGACACAACACCAGAAGAGACAGCATTAAAGTGAGTAAATCCAGTTTGAGGCTTTCTTGTGTTGGGTTAAATGCAATGTGCACTATAAAGACTAAAGGACAATTAGAGAAGAACTTTTGAGACCATCATGTTACGTAACGTGCAAACTGTGGGTAGATGCTCGACATTACGACCATATTATGCGTTGCACTTGTTTAATTAAACAATCTCCGTTAGAAAGAACTCACAGGTGCGGCACAAAATGAAATGCACATGAGGATCAACCTACGGTAATTCAAGTTAACTCTAATATCAGACTCCTTCGTGCATTTTTACTTCAATGAATAGTAGTACTAACCAATAGGCGTGATCAACAAAACCTTTCTATTCTAATTCATTTTTATACCATGCACATTGCATGCTATACATTCACACATTTTCATATAACATAATCTTATAACATAATGTATAATCACGAGACAGCGATTATACATACAAACTAGATTCACATACCTACAGACTCAAGTGCGTTTTGTTTCTTCTGCTATGGATCTCAGGATATCAATATGTACTAGTAATTTTATACTGAGTCAATTTTTGAAAGCTTGAAATGACACATTGTGTTTGTGCGCCTAAAATGTAAGAATTATATTATGATTATGTTTACTGCATTGCTATAATTATAAAGTACATCTATCTAGGTGAGGCGCGTATCCAGGCCACACATTTGGGTGGCTTGAGCAAACACAAGAGCAAACCTTGTTTCGCGCCCAGAGCGAAAAAATGCTACTAAAGAAAAAAAAACTAGAGATGATTTGAGGTAAAATCAGTACAAAATGCATAAAAATTCACGTAGCGAGAAAAACAATTAGCAAATTACATAGGCCCTTTGAGCGAAGCGCAAAATTTTTAACAAATTTAAGTCGAAATCAATTAAAATTGCATCAAAATTTTGCAATTTTTTGCATTTTTAAGGCAGAAATAACCTCTTTTTTGGGATTTTGGGACTTGGGAGAAACCTGATTTTATCCAGTGTAGATCTAGCTTTAATCCCCCAAGCCCACTAAATGCGCCACTGATCTTGGTAGGTTATTTATAAAATAAACTTATGTTCTTCATAAAACCATTAACACATAAAAGTATTTACGATCTCACCGAATGAAAATACTGCATGTTAAAACTGAAATGTTGTCTATTACTAATGCCGGATCGAAAGAGAAAGTTGAAGTGTTTTCGTAATTACTTGGTTTTATTTTGTCAGAAAAATCATATTTACACAAACACAGATGTATGACATGAAAAGAGAGAAATTGACTAATTTGAAAATTTCGGTATTTCTATTTTGACTACAAATATTTAGTATGAAAATGTAATTGATAAATTGTTTGCTGATCAGTAGTTGTAGTATCCTTGCTGTAAAGATGGCTTTGTTTTGGTATTTAGAATTATATGTCAAATAGTTTAACTAGCTGTTTTTTGATCTCATTAAAGACAGTGACTAACGCGTCCACAATGTTTAATCCGTTGGGCAAAGTCAAAGATTTCAAGAATTTTCCGAATTTGACGAGTTGAGTTTTGTGGTCGCAATTAGAGAGAACGTATCCAATGTAACTCACGATGATTGCTATCATTGACCAAAGTAACAGTTGTCGAAGAATCAATATAATGTATCTGCCGAAGACCAGAGTCAGGAAAATCATGATGGCCACCACGATTACTTTCTCAGGCTCCTCCATACAGCGTTTGAAGATGGCTTCCAAAATGCCCATAACTGCCATTGATCAAAAAAATAATAATGATGACTGATGACAATTATCCTTGCCGAGATTATACCACCGACCACGGATCCAGTAAAAGTAAAATGAGTTATAAAGGAGTTTCAATGCAAGAAAAAAGTATGAAGAGTCAACCCGGATATTATTCTGTCTAGTATTCCTGCATTAAATATTCATTCATAGTATTCATTTGCTATGACACTATTTTATAATTTTTCATCGAATGAAACTGCTAAAAAACGGTTATAAACTATTCTGATAAAGCCGGGTCGAAAGAGAAAGATGGAAGTTAAAATGTTTTAGTAATTACAATTGAATTTGATTTATTTTGTCAGAAAAATCATAACACAGAACACAAATGTGTCGCGAGGCTTTACATTAGCATATCGCTGACCCAAACACGAAATGACATATTTTTATGGCGACATGTGCGAGAATATTTAAAGTAGAACAATGTGAAAAATCATACAATTAATTTGACTATTTGTTTGAACATTTATCAAAAGAAATCTATTTGATAAATTGCTTGCTGAATACTAATCATACAGTTGATAGTAATAATGAGGTCTTCGTTGTCGGTTTTATTTTGGTAGAATGATATTTCTAATAGTTGAATAGTTCCAGAAAGTTTAATAGATTCGGCAAAGATGAATTTGCGAATTCTCCGAATTCTCCGAATTGACTTTTGTGGTCACAAGTAGCGAGAATGTATGCAATGTACCCTACAGTGCTTGATATTGTTGTCCAAAGCAAAAGTTGTCCAAGAGCTAATATAATGAATCGTCTGAAGAACACAGCCAGATGTATCATGATGAACACCACGAACGCTTTCTCAGGCTCCTCTATGCATCGGTTGATAATATTTACATTTGGGCATACATCTCATTTCAAAATGAATACTTATTTATAGTACTCTACATTCTATACCTAACTTGTAGCTATTTACCAGTTAAAAGGCTGCTCATTCATGTATCCACCACAAAGTTAACATATCTATATAGCACCTGTATTTTGGGATCTTATTTACTTATGCTTCTCCCGTCCCGTTGGTGTTAACAATATATTTCATTATATACAAGTGTACATATTATGGTAGTAAATTCATTCCTCACCAATCAACATAATAATAATATAATCGTCGCGTCATGGAAAGTATTGAAAGTTTAATCATCCTCCGAGAGACCTAGACCCTGGCAGGGGTGACAGAACCCTGTGAGAATGCTAAAATAATATGGCAGGGATGCATTTTTATAAAGTGCAAACAAAAATACTAATAAAAGTGTTTTGCATATTCAATGATTATTTACTCCTCCTTGTAATTTTATGAAAACCATTAGTAATTCATTTTAATCAAACAAGTGTAGCCAAGTACCTAACCTATCTACTAAGTTTACTGTTGTGCTTTTACATAGTGTTACTAGGACTTAGGAATCTTGTGTAGTATTTGTATCAGGTTCTTTGGGTATATTATGTTTAGTATAGCAGACAATCTTTAGGGCGGGGTGTGCAAGTACCACCCATGGTCATGCTCGTGAAAGGTGTCGTTTCTTCTATAATTGTTTGGTATAATAGCCACGGACAAGGTACACCGTCACCGCTGCACCTGTGTAGGTTACATATATAGCAAAATATAAGCATGTGAACTATAGGAAACCGAAATGCATAAAAAAACAATGAATTTTCAACAAAGCGGAAATGCTTCCCTATTGATTACAGATAATTGCATGGATGGGTAAATTATTTGAAATAATAAGTCTGCGTTGACAATCGAAACGAATTTCCTTTGTGTGTGCCATTGTCGTTAACGCTAAAGTTTCCTATTTACTTTATGAACCCAAGGAGTAGTAGTAAGCTTTAAGTTTAAATGTAGCTTGAGAGCATTGTTTCATTCTCCTTTGATTACATTGTTTACAGCGTTGGTTGAGGCCATAATTCATTGCACCTTTCTTCCAAGAATTATGTAAAGCAATATCATGAGACTCAACCTACGGGCATTTTACGTATTTCTACACAGGTACATACATGCAATGTGCAAGCATATTTTATTTACATATTATATAGGAAGCAAAGTCATGTAGTATGTGAATTTGCGAATTTTATCGTGTTGCCTACACACACAACAGCTAATAATAGCTGATTAGTGATTAGGTCGATGATACAGTAAGAGCACGAGAGGATTACGTGGATTACCTATTGTGATGTTACGCGTGTTGTATAATTACGAGCACATATTTTATAGAATACTGTTTAATCCGCGAAAATGCGTGCACTCGACCAAATTGCGAAAAAATGGAAGAATACACCTTATACACTAACGAAGGTGTTTTTAAATATCCGTGTTATACATTGCATGGAGGTCAAACACTTAAGTGTATAGTGCGGTATATAAAAATGTATGAATCTAAAGCCTACATTTTGCAAGTGTATTAAAGCATTGTCTTTTGTTGTCAAAGAAGTCAAAGATGGCCACACAACTTGTAGAACAATACCTTTTCAATGTTTTGTTGGAACTAATTCTTTGTAACAGGATTTCTAAGCCAGTCTTACACAAATACTAATAATAAGCGAAAGCAGATTCGGAGAATCTCATTTCAACCCTTACAAACAAATTCGAGTGAATTCATTCACACAAATAGTACTTGATGCTTTTATGTTACTCAATACAAGTGCAACTATAGTATCCGATTGTATAAAAAGAGGCAGATAAAAGCCCAGCTTGATCTTTGGCAACTTATAAATAGATATATTATACATAGATGACCCATCTCAAGATCTTCTGCCACTCATACATGTACTACAGTGACAATATATTCGTAAAGAGGTATACTTAAGGCGGATGACACTTCTGTTTAATAAGCTTGATACCTAAAATGTTGTTTCTCATTCAAATTGTCATCAACCTTTATTTTGCAACAACGATGGTGCAATGCAAATAACAAATGCAAATTATACAAGTTTGTAAGTAAAAGTAAATAGTCAATCTGCACTCATATAAAGTTGTGTATTTTGATGTTTACACGTATACACATAGAATAATATTATGTAGCTATAAAAAATTTCCAAAGTACAACTACAAGGAATAAGTGAATCCAATTATTAGAAATCCAATTATTGTTTATCAGTTGCTTCCGAGGACTTTTATGTGTCTCATGCACGATTTGACTATTAAACAGCAACAGAAAAACGGATTATGCAATATTTTAAGTCTGAAACTTGTAAAGGTTTAAGAAAAGTAGCGTTAATTTTACTGTCTTAACTGAGAAGGAAGAGAATTGAAACCAAACACTTCCTATTTACTTTTCTTCTTCTGATAATAATAATATGGTTAGCACTCCTCAAGAGGAATTAAAACGCATCGTGCAAATGCAAATGAATTGTATTCACGTGTTTCTGAGGGCAAAAAATATTTAAGTCATGTAAGGATAAGGATGTGCAACATGTATATGTTGCTAATGCGTTTTACTTATATACGCACACATCCAACCACATTATAACAGTTTTATTCTCAGTTTCTATTGTATTCATCATATACCTACATAAAACCGAAAAAGGAATGCGTGTGAATTCTACTGACACTGAGTAGTGTTATACTTAATAGTGTGTATGAAAACTTTACATTTTCTCCCTTTTATCAGTGATTGATGGAATATATTTTGAATCTTGTCTTGAAAATTCTCGAACTACTCACAAAGACATGAAAACATTCCCACATCAAAACTAGAAATAAGAACAAGAACTGTAGCTGTATCATTGCAGAAATCTGTGTGGTATTATTCTACGTGAATTCTTCTACCCGGCACTAATGAGGAAACAGTTTCTTAAAGTCACTATTATAAACCCACACCTATGTACATTATACGCATTTCATTGTCTGATTCCCATACTCTGATGAACGTATCTCACATTTATCTTTTTATACATAAACATTCCATTGATCTGTGAGATTAAAAACACTAATAAATCTTTCCAACGCATGTGGAGTCGTGTAGATACAGTTTGTAAAATGCGTACTATACAGAGATTATCATTTCATGTGTATACAACAGGGATTAAACAATTTTGCTTCAGTGTTAATAAAATATTATTACACATTTAGTATTACTACCATTGGAGGAGCTTAAAAGTTTAAAGTGTCTATTGGATATTGTAATTCCGTAAGATAATGGAAACGAATAACGATTATGGTAGAGATTACTTAGTGTATTTTATACTGAAAAAATGATGTAGATACGGTGGAAGTTAATATAAGTAAAGATTGAGCTAATTTATTTCACGCAGTATAATATTTAATTCAGCATAATGAAAACTGTACGATAAAACATTTTCGTAAATGTACTACCTATGTGTATAAAGGCTGATGAGGATGAGAATGAGAAAGACAATAAATTCTTTTCATTATCCTGCTACAGATTATACATAAAAGGAATTCCTGATAATGCCTGTTGTATGTAAACGAGAAGGAATTGTCTGGGATTAAGAAGATAGAGATCTACATTGTTATTGTTATTGCACCGTTTGTTTCGATTGCAACCGATTTGACAAAAATCTCAGAAAATGGAAAGGCACCAGTTATAGTTAGTTATACAACATGAATAGAGTTCCCATGTTTTGGCGTTTGTAATGTAATAGTACGGCAATTTAGCGTCCTATCTATCTGTAGCATGCTTACATGCAATGTAAGTACTTTATACACGAGAAAAAAACTTTCCCATTCATTAGCACTGTAAATTCTCATTTTTCATGTAAAATTACTTCATCTTTCTTTTTACTCATCATATCACATTATCACACGCTCTCAAAACTGTTAATTTGCTGCTCATTCAGTTTTTTAAGGATACTTTGTTGTTCATACAACTTAAGTGTGATATATGGCCATAATAAACAATAAAAAGGACAAAAGAGTCAAGCGAGAATCGAAAAAATGTCCATTCTCTTTATTAATTTTGCCCACTTGACTGTAATGCTTTACAATAGAATAGATGGGCATCAAGTACCTGATACCTTTTATCAAAGACAAAGAGATTTCTAGTAGAATCTACGCAATCAGAAACTGCCGTTATTAATTCCCTAGAAAACATTCGTAAACTTTGCCCTTCCCTTTAAGCTACAGTTTGTAATGAACTCACTAGTCAGTCAAACAACAACTGTATAATATTAGACATTCTATGACGCATTGCTAAAAGCGTGATATTTAACAGATTGTCCAAAAAATATACTAACATACAAGGTTTGAATGTTCCAATTTTATGGTATATCTATGTATGTGAAGCTGATTGAATTAGAATCTACAATAGGCAGCAACAAACATCTGAACATTTATTTGAAGATAATTAATAATTGCAGCGTTATAAAAAATAGATTGTGGCATGCTCATGAAATAAAATAAAATATTTTCTATTTTTTATTTATTTACAGTTCAAAGTCTAAAAATAAAATTGCATGCTATTATTACTTCTGCACTATAAAAGGTACCACATCTGGCAGGTCATAGGGATAGGAACCCCCCCCCCTTCATGTTCCATCTTACATTGTTATACTACTAAATATTTTCGACTTTTTTGGCTACACGAGGGGGTTTAGTGCATGGTGTCTCTCCCGAATTTAAATCCTAGATACGGCCAAAGTACATTTAATGAAGGATTTTCCTCCACATGGAAAAATGAGGGGATGGGACTTGAAACGAGCCCAAATGTATTCGCTGTATTCCCGCATACCATGTACGAAATGAACTCTTTCAATACTGGATAAAATGAACTTTATCGCTCCTAATAAATATTTGATGATCATATTCAGCTGAAACTGCTTTACATGTATATCAGTTTATCTGATTCTTACCTTATGCTATTTATAAACTATTCACGAAATGAACTAAATTAATCTTGCGATTGCACCTTCATCTTTTCATTCATCATGGATTGGCCCGATTGTTATTTTAGTGCTTGTAGAACTTATTTTTTGAGGAAATGCATGGTTCGCACCATTAAACTGGAAGTGATAATATTAGATGTATTTTGCTTGAAATGATATGTGCGTGAAACCTCTTCCTGCTGAAGAAAAAGAACTAAGATAATGAGATGATATAATGATTAATAATTATATGATTTTTCATGATAATTAATGCTCTGTATTATATGAATGAGACAAAGTAGTGGTATTTAAATGGATGAACGTACAAACAATTCGTGGTAAATCCTATAATTTCGCCAGTTCTTGACTTCCTTCCCGGTTCGGGTTTAGAATAACACAGGGATTTATTTTAACATTTGCCATTGAACGAATAGGTGACAAGAAAAAGGTTATCAAAAGAAATAGATCAGTTGAATGGAATTATTTTGCAATCTTACAGAGTTTTACTATTATCAAAGTTTGAGAATCACATCCTACAGAACGCACAGTACAAGTTTAATACAAAGGAAAACGAAAATTTATTGTGAAAATTTGATTACATTATACATATCATGAAAGATGTGTTGCAGATGGCAGATTCAAAGGCCGTAAAATTAAAAATACCGAATATAATATGCATCGGTATGAAATAAGTTAATTACTCGAACTGTACAGGATGCAAGTGTCTTTTAGAATACGAGGGATCGATTGGTGAAAGTAAACTTGAGATGAAATGAAGGAGATAATCCATCGGGTTTCGTTGTTAACCTGGAAAAATTAAATAATAAAACCGAAATTAGCAAAAATGAATCTAAAAATCACCCGGTGATTTTGGTATAGTTTTCAGGTATTATCCAGGAGTTTTTTCGGATTAATAATTCACAAATCAATTATTTACCATCTGCTGGTGCCATCTCTTCTTGTGGAGGAGGCGCTTCCATATTTTCTCCAGCACTTGTTGTACATTTTTCGCAGGTACATCCTGCTGGATGTTGACAATTTGCACAGGTTTCTCCTGCAGGGTGCTTGCACTTTTTCTTACCAAGACAGCCACCCATGTTTCCTTCGACTTGTATGGGTCTGTAAGCCACAAAAAGATTTTGGAACTACTGTTGAGGACCTGGAAAAGATTACTGGACAAGAAATTGAATCTGCAGAAAACGGAGGACTCACAAACAAGAACTCACAATCACAAATGAGCAAATCGTGAAAAATCCGTATCAAGAAAATTAATCCAATCAAACATTCAACGTGGGTGAAAAATCCCACGTTGAATGAACTCGCCACAGCAACCGCATCTCTTGAATCACATGCACCGAATATTCCACGAAAATTCAAATTGCGTTAGAATTGGAACAACGGATAAAAATAAATCGGGCAGATTATAAAATTGTAAAAATATATTTTTATTATTTTTGTGGAATGTGTTATTAAAAATATTTTTTGGTTTTTTGAAAAATAGAAATCTCTGGAAAAAATCTCTGGAAAAGTAGCTGTTTTAATCTCCAGTGTTTTCGCATGAAAATGAAGAATATGTAAACAGCACGGCCGTATCCAGAAATCGATTTCGGGGAGGGCAAAACATTTCGGGGAGGGCAAAATGCACAAAAAAGAGGTTATTTTGCCTTTTCAGGCCAAAATAACCTCTTTTTTTGGGATTTCGGGGGAGGCAATTGCCCGTTTGCCCACCCCCTGAATACGGGCATGGTAAACAGAATGTCAAATGTAGCGGATGGCGGAATCATTCGGGAATAAAACATTGAATGCTGCTGACAGCTGTTCCGGGTTCGCACCGCAGATTTACAGACATCGTGCATCCATCGTTGAAATCCAAGATGAAAAAAGGAGATTGCAAAATCGTCACACATCTCAGTTTTTAATTTATAAAGCACAAAGCGAGAGCAAAATCTTTTTGTTCTACGTGTTTTACACGTTAGTTATTCCATTGTAGATGATGAGAGTGCAAAGTGTGTGCATGTGTGTGGGATTAGGGATAAAAAATGGGTTTAAACCTTTTAAAAGAGCAATATTTATGTGTGTATCGGCTTCAACAACCGATATGTGCATTATATACTACACCAGTAATTTACGAAATCATAATAAGCTCAATGGCTTTACCTTGTCCAATTCTGCCAACAAAATCATAACATAACCCAAAGTTTATATGTAATAATTTTATAATCTCACCGTAAACCATATGGCGTTACTTTTTACATATAGTACATTTCTCAAGATCCTCCTAATGCACTTTAAATACAAAACTGTACATGCACCACATTTTTGGTTAATACACTCACACGGTAGCGTCAACAAGGCCAAAGTCAAGGCTTTGAAATGTGTTCTGAACAAAGCACAATTTTCTTTTTTGTTACAAGCAACTATACATATTATTATTATATAATACAAGTAAAGTAGTGCATAGGAAGATGTTCCTTACACATAATAATGAGTGTAGTTTGAATGAAACCGAAATGTGGATGGAATAAAGAGGCGGACAAACCCACATAGGTATAGTTCTCATTCTCATCCAAAAATCCTTTACTGTACATTATGTATAGTTTGTAAAGCCACTACCTACAATTTAATACCTACATGCTTTACTTTTATTTGCTTACAGATCCATATTATGACAGGATGAAAAGAGAGGACCAAAGCAAAGGAAACCAGAAAGAAACCAAATGTAAAGTTCTTCTACAATGGAAGAACTGCAGTCACATAATATGATGAAGTAGCAGTTGCAGGTTGTAGTGCAGTAGAAGATGGAAGAAGAATATAATGAAGAAGACGAAGAAAAATGAAATCCCGTCCATTGACCTCTTGCGTCTCCACAAAGTCTTTCTTAGGAAAACACACATAGAATTTAAGATTTTTACACTTCTTATGAGACGTTCAAGACGACATGAGACAACAAGACGAAAACGGAGTGCTTGGTGAATTGAATCTAGATGACTAAGATGACTAATGGCTACATACATAAGTGTAGACTGTAGACACTCTACATGGTACAGCGTACATTATACAGCAGAAAAACTTTTACTCAATCCAACAACCACACACACACACATGGGTTTAAGCCTTTAAGGAAACGTCAACTGTGAAACATTGAAACACCTCATTATAGTTTATCAACAAGTAAAGCACAAAAACAAAACACATTAGAATACCTAGTTCAGAATACTACACAAAACAATCAACTAGGCGCACCACAGTATTAGTATTGCCTGTCTCATTTTAAGTTAATAATTTCCAGAAAACTGACAAATATTTAATTTGCCAAGTTTAATTGTTTCAATTATGAAAAAAATTTCAATTCTTGTTTTTCTTATAACTTATAGTTAAAGTTACAAAATAATGTCCAACTGGACTAATATACTGGACAGTTTGACTGGAACTTTTGCACACACCTTACAATGAATTGAAAGCAACTTGTAAACATAACCTATTTATCTTTAATACTTAGACGCGTAAAGTGACAATTAATTGTCACTTCAGATAACAGATACCAATTTACAAAATGATTAATATCTCTTGAGAGATCACTGCAAACAAAGTAAAGTGTGCATGTATGCTTTTTTACATTGCCTTACAAATAGTGTTATAGTGTGTACACCACTCCACTACACAAGTTTAAGTGGCTCTAGTTTATATTTATGCTACAAACCTTAACTGAAAATTCTATAAGTATATGTATTATAATCTGATTTTGTACAAACTTATATTAAGTGCTAATAATCGTGTCTATATTTTTCACATGAGTTTAGTTTAATGTGGACTTCACTTGTGTGTACTACAAATAGCCCTAGCACAGAAGTGAATTTCCGATTTGGCTGAGAATCGGCGAAAAGAACGTGTTCTACTGACAATACGGACAAAAAGGCCTTTTGACCCGTCGCTTCGTCTCATTCTTCTTTCTCTTTTCACTTCTTTTCTTTTCATTGTTACTCAGCTTGGAACTCGAATGGATTTTTGATTGTTGCATTTCTGTTGTTCCTGGTCACGACATTCAAGATGGATCTGTACCTGTACACTTACATTCCTCTTGCTGTCATGTTCTTGTGCGCTTTTTCCTTTCTTATATCGCAATTCAAGTGTGAGACTAACAAGCAATAAGCGCGTCACATTCACTCACAATCAGCAGCACACAAACAAACCAACATACCCAATTCTACCTATAAAGTAACATTGCACGAAACCAAAGTCAAATTCTTAGTGTGAGTCTCACACACACACATCTTCAAAGTTTGGTTGACGACCTGAGAAAAAACTCAAGAGAAGATCTTGCTAAAGAACCATTATTCATCACACGTTGACTTTCCTTCGCATTCTCCCCACACTCTTCTTTTTTAAATTGCAATTGATGATCAGAGCAGAGTAAAACGGTCATGGCTTATTAGTGTTTTTTTTAACACACACATTGTAGGTACTGTATAATGCACTATGAACGTGTGTACCTATTATTTTTATTAGGTTGTATGTATCATGTTATTGTGTACACACAGACATGTACCAAATTTGCCTACTTTACTAGGTAATGCATACAAACATACAATGTTAAGGTTTCATTGGATTCGACAGATTCTGACCGACCTCACCTCAACACGCACAACCATATACATTTTTTTTAAATCCATTATTCAAGTTGCGTGAGTATTATTATGGGAAATTAATTGTCGAAAAGGTTACTAAAGTCAATTGAAGTCTGTATCATGTACAAGTTCAAATGTATCGAGTTATTTAATGCGATACTAAACGAACTAAACGTATTGAATTGAGCGATACTTTTATTGCTTACGAATTTCAATTTCATACGCTTTACAAAAGGTGTGTAATGCAATACCCATAACCTAGGTCCATATTATCATGTCAGATTTCGTACATAAATCAAATTATTTATGAAGAAAATGAGTGAATTCTGAAGGAGTAAAATTCTTAGTTAATCTTGTAATTCATAATATTTTGCACCATACATACAGTAAATAGTAATTCTGTGATTTACAGTTTTCATTTTACAAAATGAAACTCAAAGAGCAGGGGACTCTTCTAACATTAATTGTACACTACTATTTCTGTGCATTCGAATTTGCAAAAACGCTGAACTTACAAAAGATTTTCATAAATCATAATTAACGTCTGTAAGTAACGTTTAGTTATGTAAGTAGATTAAAAACGCTGAGGAAGACTCAAGCTCGTTCATTATCTGTGAATGCGAGTTGTCGCCATTTTTTCATACGGTTTGTAATTGTAAACCTTCACCAGGACCAGGAGCAGTATTCTCATGCTAATCGCCACTGAAGTGTATTAGTGTATATAAATGAAAGATGCACACAATGTTCTGCATGTAATCTTTGACCATTCATCGCGGTTTTTCCTTTCTTTCATCTTCATCATTCTTAGTACAGATTGACACTATGTGCTCTCGCGTATATACCGTTGCTTTCTTAACACGAAACCGCATTGTTCCATACGATAATAACTGATGAGCGCACTTAAGACGGAAATGAAAGTGGAATCAAACTCAAGACGAACTTTTTTGTCGCCCGATACACGTGGAATGTTTTTTTTTCAGTATATTGTGTGAAACGATCTAGCAGTATGCAGTAGTAGATACTGACAAAACTAATAGGTATACGTAAAGGTATGTAATTGTAATTTGCGTGGGTACTAGTTAAAGTTACCAAAAGTGCAAAAGTATATAGAATGCACTACATGATACAAATGGATGAACAAAATCGCATTAAAAAATACGGCACATAGTTAGTGTCATAATATGCAGTACATACACATACTATGTAGGACAAGTGTATAAATTGTGTTAAAATACTGTGGATATTGGTGTGTAATGGAATGGATTTACTAAAATATTTTGTTACACATTGACAGGTGGATTTGGTATGTATTTGAATTTGAATGAATGCATTGCAAATTGGTAATGTGAATTGAAATTCAATCTAATTTTATTTGTTAATACTTTGATTTGAACCGGTACTGTGAGACAATCTGTTATAAGAGTACTGTATTGCGTAAATGATGTGCTGATCGTGTAAAAATTCACCTTGAGCGAGTTACCCGTCCACACACTAAACTTTTCGATGCAATCACTCACCTATAAACTTATGGTTACCTACTAACTACTTAAGTACGTTTATGTTATTTTCTGTTATTCGTTGCTTGTATAGAACCTTCAACTTCAACTTTACAAATACATAATAATAATAAAAGAAAAACAAAGTACTTGATACGAGTTCTCTTGGTTTAATGACATACAAGACAGTAAACACAACATATGGATTGATTGAATTGGTCAGGTAGTATTTATGTTGCTTTTCTATACGCAACACAAAACTTCTACCTACCTAATCACCGTTGACCGTACTTTGCGGTTTAGTAATAGCAGAATGTTTGATACCACTACAGAATTTGTAGTGAGTATCTATACCACTAGTACATTGTATATTAGTACCTAAAGTACCTATATACAATTTACATTTACAAGAAGATCGAGTACCTACCACTTTATTGTGTACAATGTATGAGATGCCCATCAAAACCCATCATTTGTATTATTCTCTCTCTCTCTGACGCGATATCCCATAACAAAACAACAAATCAACTAGCAAAGTATGCTCATCACCTTTCTTTTTCAATCAAAATCAATACTGTACTATACCTTCATCTTCATAGTGCAACACAACTGTACTTTTTCTCTTCTTTTCTTTCTCTGTAGTTGTGTACGGCGGACAGTTACTTGATTTATTTACGGTAATCGCATTGCACAATTTAATCCATCCGACAAAATTGACAATTATTGTTAGTCTCAAGCTATACTAGGTAGTGTAGGTATATAATAGCTATACCTACCTGTACCTAGGTATCTAATATGCAAGCAATGCAAGGGATTTCTTTTCGACAAAGAAAAGAATGTTTTGATTAATATTTTCACGATCTCCTCTTGATTTGTCTTGGCATACAGTTTCAAGCACGTCCACGCTTAAACACATAGCACAAAACTATTCAACAAGTGATTATCATGTTGTTCTACCGTGTAACGCAGTATATTATATAACAACAAGCCAAATTCCAAGTGTATAATGCAATGAAGGTGTTTTGTGGACAGATCCTATTCATAAAACATCTACAAGCAGTTTCGACACGTTGCATTTGTTTAAAAATGACAAGCCATACTCAAAATGCACACAAACTAATAACTAGGGTCGACACAGTCAGTCCACAGCAATCCATACCTAAATGCTTGTTATTATATAGAGGAACTCTGTATGCATTGTAAGTATAAGCAAAAACTGTTTTAGTAGAACCTACTCTAGGTATATATGGAAGTAATGAATTGGAATCTCCAGCAGATAATAATTATTTCTTCACTTATCAACTGGTACAATGTATTATTTTGTAGTAAATGCACATTTTACTATAGAACGCCAGATTACTAGCATTAACTGTATAAAAGTGTTTGTAAAGTTTACAGCAAGCTTCAGCAAATGAAATAGACTTGATCGTAAATTCGTAACTCTTATTATACCTATAGGTGTATGCATTTAATCAAGGATGCACACAATGCATGTAAAATGCTACAAAGCCCATAAATAAAAACTAAGTATAGATTGAGTCTTGCCATTAACAAAAGTTGTCATGAAGTTTTTGTATAGTGTATAATGCGTAGTATATTACATACAACATGTATACAAAAATACAAAGTCTGTAGCATAAAAAATATTGTTAACTATTTCGAATTTCATTAAGCTTGCATTTAGCATTTGAATTATTATGTGGGTAGGGCATTTTTCATTATGTACCTACTGCATTGGCATTGCAGGCATTAAAGAAATGAAATTATACATTAGGAAGTATTACTATAGCCATTACATTATAAAATACACAGTAGAATGTACTTTGTGTGAAAAATTGTGTATTTCTTTTGATTATAACACTGTTTATAGCATTGTAGATATACAACATGTGCTAAACTTACAATCAGTAAGTAATAAAGAGAATGAATCAAAGTGAAGAATTGTTTACCTGTGGAAATTGTACGCATGGATCTGTATAGGAATTTGCCGGTTGTTAGTTCTAAAGGAGCATAGAATGCACGGACGGGCTATTTAAGGTTTAATTCGTTGATGGGAGAATGATTCGGTTGTTTTTGTACTTTACTGGATGTTGATGGGATTATAATTAAAGTTTTGTATGAGAAGGTATAATGTTTTGTGTTAGGGAATGGTGTATGTGTATGCATGAGCTATAATGATATAGGAGTGTACTACTGGGATTTAATTGTGTTGATTTGGTGGGGAAATTGTATGTAATTATTGTCTTACGTAATTGCACTGCTCAACTAGTAGATAGTCGTTGATGTGAATGTAGAAAATGTATGAACAACACGTTACATGACACACGTGTAATATTTTCTTGAAGATAAAGTCAGAGTCAAAGGCATCTTTTAAAACAGAGAGTCATCTGCGATAACGTAAACATATAAAACATAGTGTACAATTAGTACCTATCCGCCGATGGGGTACACTTAGGTATGTTGAATGCATGTGATTGTGTGTAGGTATTTTGTTTTGTGTATGTATTTATAAAAAGTTTCTGGTATTTACAAAGATATTGTCTCTCTAATGTAGGTATTGATGTTGGTAATAATACTCTGCACTGCTGGATGTGCAATATCCGATGTTATTATGTAATTACATAATACAAAGGTCTCCTAGAAGTGTGTGTAGGTGTACTTAGGTATTACTACTCTATAATTGTGACGACAGCAACTAACATCCGAAATCTTTGAACCCAGTTAAAATGCGGATGGGATGGTTAGGTTATTCTACTAAATACTTAGTCGTTATGTGTAAGACAAGAGAGTTTTGACCTCACAATGGCAATCATGACCTCTCCCACTACTTTAAAAATCAGCCCGTAAAGAATTTAAAGCATTTAAAGGGTAGAATATAATGTAATATTCTAATTACATGAATGATGATAAATCTTCGTATCCTTGCATTATTGGTCTTTTAAATCTTTTTGTAGTACTAGAGTGAAATAATTTGAAGTAGAAGTTTGAAAGTTCCTTTACACCGGCATATTACTAATTTCATCAAATCTTCAAGACAATAATCAAGATGAACACTTTTGTCAATTAGATTTTTTGTGGAAACGAAAATGTTGTTTGTCAATGATAGTTTGCTATGTCGTATCAGTAGCAGTATGTAATTATGGTTTATTGACGCCTTAATGTTAGTAAAATTAAACTCCATACATGCACCCTGAATTCAGCTGTGTAGTTAGTTACTATATTTATGCGATTAAATGAATCGTTCAAAATTTGTTTACTTTGCGTTTGTAAACTTAAAAAAATGCATAGACAAGGTTAAGTTGTAGAATGAAGGGAATTGTGGAGAGAATAAGTCAAAGGAAACAAATAGGTTTTGTGCTAATGTCAAATAAATGAAAAGGATGAAGAGGAAGAGACACATGAGAGAATGAACAACTTCACGGCAATGAACTTAAAGCTTCATCATGAGACAACATGAGCCTTTTCTTTGAGTTTGCACTCTTGATTACAACTAATACTACATAAATGCTGCAAAGTGTCTGTATAGTCCTAGTCCCATGATTCTATTCTGTCTACTTGCTTTGTACAGAGGATTCAAAAGAATTGTCTCATTAGATTTTATTTTATTGCATTTGTGCATTAGCTGTCAGTACATTCATATTTATTACTTCACATTTTGGCAACTTTGATAATTTGATGTCATTTCCATTTCTTTTCCCATTTTGTTTACTGTCGCCTTTTGCCTGTGTGTATTAGTTCTCTACTATTTGAACTTGAAGATTCTGTAAAAGTGTTCAGATATACACATGTGTGTTTTGTGTATGGTGCTGCAGGCAAATAATTTCTTTTGTGCTTGTAAATATGTTGACAGAACGATGTTGAAAGCAAAAGTAATCATTAAGGATGGATATGTGAAGGAATGTGTCTGTCGCAGTTTTGCTTTATTACTGTTATTACCATTTTTATTATATTATGAAATTCATTCAACTTAAAGACTCTTTAGGCATTTCTGCTCTGACTGAAAGTGATAGTGATGTTATTTTATGATCTATGATGTAATCAACGATACACAATACACGTTAGGCTTACAATAATAATATGTAAGACGGGAGTTTCTATCACTTGAAGCTACATTGCTATTTTTCAACAGGTTCGAGGTTCCTATATTATCCTACTTGAGACTCTTGAGACAACCTGTTCTGTTGCCAACAAAATACTATTATGTATATTTAACCAGATCTCGTCTTCTACAGAATTATGTAGTGTGGTACTGTTGTTTTGACCGCAGCATGAATAGCCATGGGTCTATGTGAGTATACATAAGATACTCACAAATATTAGTTCAATGTTATATTATGATTTCATTTTTTGTAGAGCTTGATAGCTTAGTGTGTATTTTTATCCATATATTCTATGCATTTTTAAATGTTACTCTAGGTTAGTTAATATTTTCAATGCGCAACGCTACATACACTACTTAACCTTGTTGCTGTTAGAAAGAATTAAGTGAAAAAAAATCGAATAAGGAACCTAGTTGTAATTTCTACAATTTATAAAGATTGATACGATATGTAGGTATACTATACGTCGTCGCATTTGAAAGTTTTTTTTTGGAACTGTGTTATTTGCTTATACAGTCATTTTTTACGGTGTGAACTATATTAGACAAAAATCTCAGATTTCATGAACAACACAAATTTTTTAATTTCGATATTTGAATTTTTGTGCATTTCAATCTATGGAGCTTACTGGACAAAACAGATTTGTGTCTCAAAACGGGTTTACGGGTAAAGAAGAAAACAAGTTCTACACTTTGAAAAACAACCAGTCTGTATATATTTGTGTTATAAAGTTATAATGCTTCTTTGAGTGCGTAGGAGTATTTGTATATAGGTAGGTGGGTAAGGTACACGCAATGGGTTTCGTCGCAATGAGAAAAGTACATTCCCATTATATATTTGTTTTTTATCAGTACATGCATTCAGGATGCAGTGAACATTCAGTTTTGGTCCATATCATCAATATTTGATGTATTATGTTGTTTCGTACTTTCACAGGTGTACTAATAGGGCGGTAGAACATTTACACTGCAATTGCATAGGTAATCTTTCTATGAAATGCCTTTAGGTATAAATTCTTATCAATTAATGGGTAAATGTCAAAATGTAACCTTGTCGCAAAATATTCCTTCATGATTCACTGAAGAAGGATACGATCTAGATTTCTAAGTAGCAAGGGCATGACTATAGTAATACAGCGTGTCCAGTTGAGAATGTCCCATAGGACATTTACATGGGTTAGACTAGTCCCTTAATTTGTCCTTTTTAAGGAACATTACAGGGTATTTTACAATAAACCATTATACACATCTTGTAGAGCATCGTTTTGCGCATT
>JAQFYB010001185.1:0-35914 GCA_034694085.1 Pogonognathellus longicornis
TTGGAGTAAATAATCGGAGCATTCAATTCCAGAAAATAACAACTGTCGATTATAACCAAGCAAAAATTTAAGCGCTTATGTATTGTATACCTCTATTATCTAATAGGTACACGCTACTTTGCATCCCAAGATAACAAAAGACAGAGTATAATCATTCAAACGAACCTGTTTCCAATTGAAATCAATTTGTTGTGTGATACGCAGAGAGGAGATGACTATTTCCTTTTCGTCTTGTGATACACTGAGTCGAAAAAATAAGCAAGGCGACGATATGAATTCTTCGGAGCTGGAGGAATCCTTTCCGATGCGACTTACATTCTTACTATGATCTAAATGCGAAAGTCGATAACGAATTACTAAATCTTCTCCACCCAATGCAACAAAATGCGAGGGGCCGATCAGTTCATATTGTCGCTTTTCGTCCAAAGCACCAACTCGACGAATTATTGCTACACAATTACCAACATTCCATTATTAATAAACGTGCTAAGTGTTGTGTATTCCAAGCTTAGTATTGATAGCATTTAATGACATTGTAATGTAACTCGCAACCCCATTAATTACTGCTACAAACATCTATGTATAATAAATTGGTTATACAACGTACTCGTCAACAAAAGATGAGTCCAAATGAGCAAAATGTATTTGATCCGTCTACAAATCATTATTCACATAATATTATTTCTCATTTAATACATGACACAAAGTTCCTGATTGTGCAGTTTAGTTTGACAGCCCTTGCGGTCGACTTCAGCCAAAAGTGGTCTCTGCCCCATTATTCTCTTTCTTTGCTAAATGCATCTGCAATTTTTAAATAAAATAACTCATAACTAAATGTTTATTAACTAACATACTAACACATTTACTAACATTTATTTATTTCAATGCAAATTAAGGGCTGTAAATGACACATTATGAAGAATCATCGACTTAACACTCAAAACAAAAGGTTTAGACTCTAAAGACTATTCAGTTTCGTCAGAAGTTATTGTTATTATTGTTCTCTTGTTACTTCAAAAACACATTGAGGCTGTTTATAATAGTAATGTTTACTCTATTGTATGTGGTACTCTGGTACTATGTATTTTCGGTAATACGTGTGTTTATAAGTAAATCAGTCAAATGCTTAATCATTCTTGAGATTTTCCTAATACACCCCAGATAATTGAATAATTGAAAACTATTTACCAATAGTAAACTTATAATACTCGATATATAGATCCTTCTTCTACTAAACGAATTGTGACACTGATCGTTTACAAAAATTCAATATTTGCAATAAAATATTATGCATTGAAATAACTTAGAATAGATGTAGGTGGAGAGTATGAGATTTCACTTGTGTGGATATCTAACGGCAATAAAAAGATGAGACGCACAGGAAGAAATAAGAAGGGATGAAAACTTACGAACAAGATGCGTTACAACAATCTCAGCAAATCCTCTTAAATGTATGTTGTTTCGGATTGGGTTTACGGTGTGGGTGGGTGAGTGAACTTCACTCGGATAAATATGCTTCAGTATAGAATTGAGCTCTTGCAGCAAGTAGCAAGCAACACAAACTTTCCAGTATGAAACGATCACAGCCAAACAACACTGGAGAGCTACACTACACGGAGTGAAACTCCAGAGATTGAAAGATTTGAGTCTCCAGAAAGATTTTGTTTCTTTTCCCAAGCACTCACTCCGGAACAACACGGAACACCACCAGTGGCGTAAATGCCTGGAGGAGAAAGTGGTAGAGCAAAAGAATGACGACAACTGACAAAAAACTTGTAGTTTTTCTGTACACGCCAGGAAGAAACCTACTGGAGAATAATTTATTTTCCTCGCATTAGTTAGTGAGGGGCTGGAAATGTGATATCACTAATATTATTTTTAAAGTGCGTGGCATGATATGAAGTATTTGCTTTACTTTTGGTTATCGTGAAATGTGACAGCCGTCTCCCCTCACTTTTTCTTTCTCCGATTCAATCCATACTTTCCTAAGGTCTATTATTATGGCAACTAGGAATTTCGTGGCTCGTCCCGATGCGACACGACACGACAACCAGGGACAGGGACAACATGTGTGTTGCAAATGTACAAGAAGTGTATACAAGAACAAACCTTGTAAAAATTCAACACGAAAGAAAAGGAGAGAGAGAGAGTGCGAGAGCGGAGGAAAAAGAGAACTGGACTCTGGAACAGAAAGAATGAAAATTGTATCAAAGTAAAAACGTCGGGTTAGTTTGAGTTTGTTGTGGTGGTTGGTGGTGGTGGTGGTTGGCAGTGGGTTTTGGACGGCGAGGGTCGTCGTCGGGAGTTCGGCCGGTAAATGCTCGGTTCGGTTGAGTGGAGGGCGCAGGTAGAAAATAATAAGAGTGCTATGCCCCTTTGCGTGTCGTGCCAAGTAGAAATTATTACCTGTAGTCAGACACAACTCAGAAGAACTAGGTGTTTCTTATATTTACCATCCGTATATATTTCACAGGGTATTATGTTGTATCGTGTGGGTGCGGGCACGTAAATATCTTATAACAAATGCTCCATCAACACTACACGCTCCTCAGTTTTATGTAGTAGCTCTGGAAGAACGTAGATGTTCCAGATAGAGTCAGCATAGCTGGAGAACCAACAGTGGGCAAAGGAGATATCTTTCACTCCAATCCTACCCTACGTTCTTACTAAAATACTCCGAATGTTACGCGGGTGTCTGCTCCGATACTTTTTAGTGCATTTTGCTAAGTAAAGCTTGTCCTTGTATTCCAAGCTATAAAGGGAGCTGTAAAATCTTATTTCAGATGAGAACGGGTAGTAGGAAAAGGAAGGTGGCGGAAATACTACTACCAGTAACTCAAAATACACACATATATAAAAGCGAGTGCCGGGTTGCTGTTGCTGGCTATAAGCGGGTAGGGAAAGGCTGTTCTTGGTTCTTAGCTTGTTGTTTTATTATTTGCATCTGACTTTCCAAGGCAATTGTACCCATAAACTTAACTACACGCAGTTGTACACAAAACCTGTCCCTCACATAGGAAAGCAGTTTTCGCTATGCTTCTGAATCAGTTTTACATGTACCACTTTTCTGCACGAGCCTACATTTCATTTTTTTAACATCATTAACACTACTGTGCGATTCATGTAAAAATGATATTATATGCCAACCATATTTCATCCAGCCCATATTTTCATAATCTTAAAATAGTAGAGATATATATCCTCTAATCAGTAGTTTTTACTCTTTTACAGTGTTGTGCCCAATGTCCAAGCAAACCGTCTGCGTTGAACATTTTCAGGTTTGGTTAGTTAGTAATACAATTTGTTAAAGGTCAATCAGGGCATATGAAATAAATATTGCACACTCTTACCTTAAAAAATTATTAATTAGTCAACTTCCTATCACTGTCATAGTCACTATATATATGTTAATTTCATTTTCCACTAACAATATCTAAATAATTTATGCTATAAATATAATATATCGAAACTTCAAGACATCAAAAAATACTTTATAGATCCTTATTTGTTTAAAAATATGATTAATTAAAAAGCCAGTACATTATTTTAGAAATATCTTGTGGGAAAAGAACAATTTGGTATTACAAATATATGAGGTTATTCAATTCTAAAGCCAAACTCAAGCCAGGGTTTGGCCATTTATTGACATGTTATAATGTAAAACGCAGAACAGAAAGACAAAATTACAACATAGTAGTCCACTCCACACATCAGCCACGCTAATTTCTCCGATGCAACGGGCTGAAACAAGGAATGGGAGGTTCATAGTTATGGAACATGGTTCGGTGATTCGGTGCATTGCATGGAAATAGAATGTTGCATGGCTATAAGATGTAAAGTGGATGTATCTACCCTAAAAGAGGAAAAGAGGTAGCTTGTTATTTTGATGAGTTATTAGAGTATAAGTGGCCTGCAATGCAAACTCGTGGATGAAACTTTTCTCCCTCCTGTCATTTCGCCCCGTATGTACGATGTTCAGTTCACCCTTCTTTGCATTTTGCTAAAGAACTACGAGTGCTATAGCACTCGACTCACTCTCAATCAGTAGTTTCAGTAGTAGGTAGGCAATGGTAATAAATAATTGATCGGGGTTGTTGTAAATTACTAGGTTCAGCATCCCTACTTTTTATTACTCATCGTTTGAAATGATAAAGCTATATGTCACCTCCTCTTTTACGCTTGTTTCCCTATAAGTCCCGTTTTACTGTTCTTGAGCTCATAAATATAATGAAAGCGAGAGAACATGGCAATTTCAATAAAGAGAGCAGAACTCCTTGAAATGATTTTGCTTATAAAGAACTAGCCAGAACTATATACCTATATCATGTATGAGGGACGGACGGAAAATATCATTTACTATTCACTAACTTACCTAGCCTACCTATTTGTAGTATGTGGTGCAGTTTACAATTATAAATAATCAATGTATGTACGTTGCAGCATTTGTATTTATTTCCTAGCCATGATTGTCTAATTTTACTATGCATAGGTATATTCATAATTTGGTTCTGGGAATTTGGAACTCCCTTATTAGTTCATGATTCACTTTCATTCCCACTTATTTAGAAATAAAAATTCTATTTTCATACTGTTTCGATATACATAGCATTGGCAGTTTACATACATGTGGATGCATTTAATAGACATTTTTATCAGAAAATGAAATGTAGAAAACTGCATTGAAAATTCAAAGATTGTTTTAATCATTATGTCAACCGAATTGGAATTATAAATAGCTATAACTACTATAATAATTATAGACAACTTGAGTTAAATGAACGAAATAATATAATATGGCAAAAGAAAAACAAATTATGAGGGTTACAAATAATTTTTTCATATAATTCATTAGGTTAGAAGTTTATTAAAACAAAAAACATCTGCGATCGATTTTTATACGACTGATTGATTTATACTGTTTCAATCAATACATTACATATCATTATTAACATATTGTACAATTAATTTCTTTAATTAATGATAAGGGCTACACGTTATAAACTTGTACGGATTTCATTTATTATGCTTGGTTTCATTAATATTATATTGTGTAAACTGTAGAACAAAGAGATTCATTATCATGACAGATCGGGAAGTCTGAGACAAAAATATTGGGAGTTGATTTAAATGTCTCATTTCTTTCCTTTGCTGTTCTAGCACTTGTCTGACACAATAAGTTTGTGAATGCAACTACACAACATTGTAAACATTAACAACAATTTGCATCATTTGTGGGTACTACAACGGATGTAATCTGATAGTGACATTGATTTGTCTGAATGACTTTTTTAGTCGGACATTATCTATTACATAATAATATAGGGTTAGGATTCCTCATAATATATATGTATATATTATACAAATTCAGTTCTTAATTCTAAGTAACTTTCTGTGGGTTTATTGGTAACCGATATAGGCTACACTGACACAACATAAACTTTTAACCCTAAATAGTTAATATACTGTTAGTTATAACAATAACAATTTATTTTATGCTACTTTATTACTACATTATACTATTATGTATAGAAATTATCACGTAAAGTCAAAGTTGCACAAAATTAACGTATTATATCTTAAATGCTTTCGTTTGAAGTAATTAATCTAATATTATGCCCAGTGTAATGGCCTTACACGATAGGTAGTTGAATCATAGATGATTAGGTATATTAAAGGACTTGAGACACTTCAGAGGGTTCTTTTTCATCTTTGTGTTTAACATTTAATTGAAATGTAATCTTAGCCCGAGTAGATAATCCTATTATACCATTTTGTCTAATTGACATCGTTTTATTCATATATATCTATCTATTCTTCACATAACTTTTCTGAAATATTTATTATGCTTACGAATATAATTTTTATGATAGAAGTAAAAATACTGAAAATGGTTTTAGAATTGTTTACTTAGCGATATAAATTACTTTAATTTTGTTATTATTTTGGCGCGTCGGTTTCGAAATCCAAAACTAATAATTTAGTCTCTTCAGTACCATTTCTACTCCCGACGGCACATACTAATTTCAAGTCCGATGCGCGAATTCTCCAGACTACCCCACCACTCCCTCCACTCGATAACGCAACTAGGTCTCTGACGAATTCTCCTGAAATGTTACACAATTCTCGTTATATTAAAATCTTCAGATCAATTTTCTTAATAATGATGAAAATAAATACCTATAAGGATTTTTAGATTTTTTACAACTCACCTGTTTTTATGTCCCATAATTTTACAGTTCCATCGTCGGAAGACGTGATAACAAATTTATTTATTAATTGTAGACATGTTACTGCACTTAAATGTTTGTGCGCTCCTGTAAAGAAAGGAAAAAAAATGATCATTTAATAAATATTGTTTACCTCACATAACACATTTGAATGTATTATGTCCTTTTAATTTTAAGTTTATGGGATATAGGTGCATGGAAACACAGAACAGAAACTTACCCGAAAGCGTTAAAAGGCACTGACCGGTGCTAATGTCCCATATTTTAACTGTGGAATCTGCGTTGCCTGACACTAGAAGATTTTCCCTTAGTTCCATTCCGGAAGTTAAACTCTGATGACCCATGAGCGTATGTTTACATGAGCCTGTTTCAACATCCCAAACTCGAATGCTAGTGTCTAATGAGCCGCTTACGACGTGAATCCCATCAAACTGTAAAAATTACATATTTAAATATATATTACATTTAAGCATTAAACATTAAACAATGTTCTCCTCCCCCTGTATTGGACTCATACAACTTATAAAATTGGAAAAAGGTATCGAACACATAAATGTTCGATATTTGCTACATCATTTTTAAACATAATTATACAAAGTTGACGAAGATGCCTACCTGAAGAGAGTAAACCCTGTTTGTGTGACCTGAGAGCTGGTGCAAACACTCTTCTCTCTCTGGATCCCATATTCTAACCATAAAGTCGTAAGCACCGGAAACGACCAAGTGGCCGTTGTACTGAACACATCGCACAGCTGCCATATGACCAACCAGAACATGAAGACATTCCCCGGTATCAACATCCCACATTCGTAAAGTCGCATCTCGGGAGCCACTCACAACCCTTATTTTATTACAAAAAACACAAAATTAATACAATATGCATAAATGACTATCAGCTATGGCACAAATTCAATTTTTTCCTTAACATTTAAATTTTTAATGAAACTTGAACTTTTGACTTTGCTTATGTTTATTAGTTCTTTATGTGTAACTGGGATTGCATGCCTGATCACCATTATTCTAAAACAGTAAATAAATACAACATAAATAAACAATTAACTTACTTTTTACTGTATAGGTGCATACAACGAACAGTTGAAGTATGACCATACAGTGTGTGTATACATTGACCCGTTTCTGCATTCCATACACGAAGCGTTCGATCTGTACTTCCTGATACTATCGTCACCCCATACATTTGAGAGGACCACACACCCCCTGTGTGTCCTAGAAGCGTCCGTAGACATTTTCCCGTATTTGCCGACCAGACTTTTAATGTGTTATCGTCAGAACCAGAAACTATTCTGTAGAGTCAAAAATAAAAAAAAAGTCTTTGAGCAACATTAGCAACGAAACTAACTTCAGCAGCATTCAATCATTCCGCCTTTGAAGAACCCTTGTTAATGTTGTAGCATAGCCGTCTCAACAAACCAAATCATTATTCAATGAAATCATGAAATCATGCATACCTTCAGCCTTCAGGCATTACATACCATATCACCTCAAAATCAGAGGTTGGGTCAGCAGCCTGGTGTCAATGTCTACTTGGGGCGGGGGTTAATTAATGCGATTTGAGAACAATGGCAAATTTAAGGGAGAATATTGTCTCCGGTAAAGAACTTCTAAAACGGGTAGAATTCCCTATAGTCATCGGTATGTAATATTATCAAAGTTCAGAATTGAAAGCACTTAACTAAAACAGTCACATATTCCTACATTTGTTTAGTTTGTCCAAGTTGCATACTTTATTTAAGTTGCAAATCAGCAATGATATTATTATATTAGTATATCTATATACTCAAATCGCACTCTATCTAGGGGTACTTGGCATTGATTCTAAAGCTAAAATAATAATTAAGAATATAATTGATATCATTGAAGAGTTAACGGGGGCGGATATGAACCAGTTTTTTGGACACCATGTAACAGAAGCTCAAAGTAGAGATTTATGACCCTGGGTTGACCCTGGATTGACCTTTGGCTTGCCAAGTTTCTAAAACCCACTAACTTACCCAGGGTCAAATTGTCCCCTTCGACCGAAGATCGCAGTAGGTACTCGATCCCCCCCCCCCTCACCCTAGTACAATATTTGTAATTACAAATTCCCTAATAGATTGACAGTCATTTTAGAAGTTAATAAGGCACATTTTCATTTATATTTAGATGCATATTGGTCTATACTGACATCTAAGTATGAATGAAATGGGACCCTAATTAAGCTAAAATGGTTGTCAAGATGTGAGGGGAGTTGTAATTTTACAAGTATTTGACTACACTTGATCCCAAGTTTTGGCCTTCAGCCTATCAGATGTGTCAAATTAGAACTTTGGGTGGCCCTTGATCAGCCAGGAGTCCAAATTGAAATCTCCAGAATTTTACCTGGGGTCAGTACATGCCAACTCAAGAAAGGGTGTGATGGTATGCCTGTATAATTTCATTTTTATTACACTTGAATGTTGAAGATTTTACATGAGATTGAATATGTACACACCTGTTGCCATAAAACTGAAGACAAGTAATGACGTGATCGTCATGTCCTTTGAGTACTTTTGTAGGCCGAATGGGATGAAATCTCCAATTCATTTCGACAGCGTGCTGTCTTAAATATGCAGTCTTCCATCTGGAAACTGGAGATGGCTCGTTACTTATTGCTGTTATCTGGGTTGGTCTATGACGACGGTGAATACGGTGAGACATGGCACTATACAATCCAATCCCTGCTTCTCGACATTTTTCTCTCCAAAGTAAATTGTCATCTGCAAGAATTCTCCAATACCTACAGGTCTGAGCGGCTTGTAAAAGGTCCTTTGGCTCCAAGAACGATAGTACATACAAAGCCAACTGAGTACGCGAAAACAAAAAGAAAGCCATTAGATGTGTCATACGTTACTCCCAGGTCTATTAAAACAAATAGAATGCGGAAATGGTGTCAAGTGTCAAAAACGTACTTCTTTTGGCAACAGGGATATGAAATCACGTTGGAATTGAGGTTCGATTACTTGCATCATATGGCGCACTTGTGAGGGTTCACTAATATTTATGAGCTCATCAATCGCTGCTAGTCTCTCGGAATGACTCCAACCCTGTAACAATAAAAATTAACAACTTCAAATGTGACCTTCATCATTAGCTCTTAAAGTTCATCATGAATTTTACGTTTGAACAAGTCTGAGTTGATGAAATTTGATGGGTGATCGGAGAAATATCAGTGCTACTAGCAATAAACCAGGTACTTATATTGTATATCTGCAGGCTATTGCTTAACTAAAGTTAAATTGAAAACTACAAAAATTTCTAAGGTTAAACTTTACTTTCGGATCACGAATTTACCGAAGAAGGAATACACTGAAAAATACAACTTTTGCGACAAGTTGTTTTTGTGTTTGTTGTTTTGCGACAAGTTAAGCTAAAGTATAATAATGTGGAAAACCTATATCTTAATCCACTTTAACTTCGATCTCAATTTCCCCGTCAGTCACTAAGAATTTTGTAAAGCAAAACGATATTTGGAAATTGGAATTATTTCAAAGCAAATGAACCATAAGGTACATACTACAGAAACTAATTGTGAATCATCGGGAGTAAAATGGCGACTGAGGAGCAATGAACTATGAACGGGACGAGGAAGTGTGGGGGGATTGAACTGACCATATATATTTGTATCCAGTCTTCTAGTTGGGGCGGTGGGTGCTGTTTGGAAGGAATAATACAGCGTGTAGTACGAATCATATCTTCAATATCACATTCCTCAACAGAGTCAGGATCCGGGCTTGGACTTGATTCCATCCTTGACTTTTGAGTGTGTTCTTAGTATTGAACACGACGGTAGCTGTTGAAGCCCCTTGTCCCTGTCAGTGCTCTCTAAAATCAACCAACCCAAAATTAAATCAGCAATCATAATCATAAAAGTTTGAAGTTTGCAATTTGTTTATCAAAAATACAAACAAATAAAACATAAACAAAGCAAGCATGACATACACTAAACTGATTAATGTCATGGAAACATAATGTCATCTTTATTAGGTCATAGGAACTATACCTGCCCTGTCTAAATGCATTGCTTGTTGAATACAATCAATTGAGACGTAATAGGAAAAGCTTATGTTCATATTGTTGCTATAACTGCCCTCATTTGAGGTTGTTCACCACTCTTTGTATTTGTTTAAATTTCATGGAGGTCAAAGTAACCATCAATAAGAAATATACGACTTCCTGGAACTATGCCTGCTAGATGAGTCATTTGCTTCCGCCTCCAGTGACTCACTAACACATATGACATACAACAAAACATCGTAAAGTGATGAACACGAATGTTCATGAAACACATAGGTCTATGACCTTGAACTGAACAATGAACTCTGCCGTCACAGCCCTTCTCCTTATCTTCTCCAGAAGTTCATCGTTTCCACATTTTTGACATTCCGCAATATTTATTTAGCTGATACAATATTTCTAAGCCACAGTCACAGCGTAGCCATCCAAAGGCCATTTGTATTTATAAACCTGGACAATTTTATCAGTGACATTAATACGACACATTTAAATTTTAAATAAAAACGTTAAATTCGTTTTCCATAATTTTATGAAATGTCATTTGAGATATTTCATGAGATGGAGTGGAATGTAAGAGTTTAAAATACACATTACAGATTACATAGCTTTTTTAATAATATCATTATCTCATCAGTAGGGTTTATGTTGTGGTGGCTAAGTTCCGATTCTCACTCACGTCACAAACAATCAGTTCGCACTGTTTTGTTGTGCTTTGGCAGACCGTGCTAAATTCGGTTTTGTTTCATTGTTGCTTTGCTCGTCTCAGTCTCAACGGATTGTCTATAGCTAATAATACATTACCTAAAGTAAAGTATTATATCTGGCGAACCCCAACAAACACAATTACGTAATAACGACATTGTTTTTTTCATCATGCATATAAAATATTTCTTTTCATTATTAATTTAACCTTTTCAATACTGACTACGGTGATTGTTTTTTCTAATGTATAAAAGTAATTCATTAACATCGTATCAGTAAATTATAGCTTTTAAAGTACCTTAGTGAGAAATGAAGTGTTATAAAAGCAGACATCTAGAACATATAGCAAGTTGAACACTTCGTGACAACAACATCAGTGGGTTTATAGTTAGGCAACGCTTTTTTAAAGCGAAAGACGAAAATGATCTCCAGTATCAATTGATGGTCATCTCCATTTATTTGTTTTGTTCAAACTTCCATTTAAAACAAAAATTAATGGCCATTTGATTTTGATTGAATGATTTAGTGTGAATAATTTTTTGTTTCTTAATTCTTCAATGTTTTAAACGATAAATGGTATTTCAGTGCAATTTGATTTGATATCTTCTTATTCATTTATCTTTAACTCCGAAATTTTAAAGATAGATAACGAAATTGTGCCTAAATGGTCAAAACAAAATGATTGGCGTGTCCAGATAAATTAAATTTTGTACAAAATTTACACTTTTAAGTAAAAAGGTAATATACACAAAACACTCCCTAACTTATTCTAAATGGTGAGCTAAAGTTCAGAATCATTCTCTAATATTACAATTTTAATTTCTTCGGAGTTGACTGAGGAATTCTCTGAAGTTAAATATAATTATATTTGATGACGTTCTCTTGTATAAGGCAGTGCATTTGTATTTTTGATTTTCAGTTAATATATCGTTATTTCTTATAGACGTTGTGTAGTGAGTTGGTGTAGAATTTCCATTCAAATTCCTCAAATTTTTGAAACGGTTGTAATGTAAAGTGTGTAGTGTAATGTAATTTAATTGTTGTCAAAACAAGTGGATCAAATAGTATTGTTCGTAATCCTGACTTCGTATGTAAATTATATACATTATACTGGAACTACAAGGCAAGACGACATTCCAGCCAGGGAAGGAGGATGGAAAATGATGTTAGTTAAAATGATATTTGTTAATGTAAATAATTATTATTATTAGTACATATATATTTTAAGAGAGATGAATGTCGGGAATGCAATAATGGTGAATTCAAAGCAAAGTCGTCGTCCAATACTCATCAGAAAACTGAGCATATGAATTCAGAAGCCTCAGAAGAGTTCATTTTCATTAGTTCGCCAAGGCCTGAGAATTTAGTTATTTCTTTCCCAGATAGCTACATGGCCTACCTGGGTAAATGCCCCGGGGCTCCAAATGCATTGTATTGTAACCATGGTCCTCACAACCATCTACACTCTCTGGCTCGATCTAAAATTTAAGCAGGAACTCACAAGTCAAGGATCCTGCAGATTCATTAACCCGCCAACCATTTGAACACCAACCATGTTGGGTAATGAGCAGGTTAACGAGAATGCACTGTTGCACTATGCTAGAGACGGAAAATATTAATCCAAAAACTATTATGCATATTAAAATTGGATTTAATAACACTTACAATGACCTTAGCATTATTGTGCTATATTGTTTCATTCATAAAAGTCAATTTTATTTGAAAAATTACCAAAAAACAATGTAGCCCAATTAACAGTACATATCGTATAAATATCACATCTGTTGTCTGACGAATAAGCCAGTGGCGGATCTAGATAAAAATCAAAAATTATACAATGCGGTTAAATACCTATTATATCCGCCAATGTTCACTGGAATTTCCTTCAAAACTCCCCCTGTTATAAATCCTAGATCCTGATAAGCTCATCTATTTCATCCTAACTCGGTCCATGCGTTCATTTTTATTAATATTGAGGTTCAGGGGTTACTTTGTCTATTCTAGTTCTTATAATGGTAGCTTCACTCTAGATTTGCATTTCAACAAAATTACGGTACAAAATGACAAACAAGACTTTGGATGATAATGATGATGTACATATAAAAATGTTATGAATAGTTACTGTAAATATTATGACATCTTTTCCATAATGATATCATATCATTATCCTGGGTTTACTGGGTTAACGTAGATACACTCTAGACTCTACCTATCTACCCAATGTATTTACATTACATTACAACGAAGAGAAGGTGAGTTCTCTAGACTCGCTAAATTAGGCGCCTGATTCAAACCTTATGGTTTCTCAAGTCAAAGTGTCTCATATTATAATTTCTGCTTCTGATGAATTATTAGGAAGAAATGTTTTTGATGATCTTTAAATCATCTTTATTAGCATAATATGTTTTGTGGGTGAAAGTAGCTTTGTATGAATTTTTGTATGAAACAGTTGTTTTAAATAGTCATTTAATTTTATTGAATCCGAGTCATTTGTTTTATACATTCCGGGACAATGCAATACTAATAACCGTTGATTCATAGCGGCAATAATTTATTACTAACTAATTAATACACATTCAACCAAATAAATAACACAGATATATATAAATAAATGCCTTAACAATACAATTTAATCTATATAATATATATTATGTGCCTACTAAGAAACTCCAACGTCCAATTCATTTTATAATATTTGCCTACTTGGAGTGGTACTCAAAAAGTATATTCTATATTATATTTATAACCTTTATAATGTATTGGAAAAACGAAACTCGTCGAAGAGAACACAATAAATAAGAAAGATTCATAAGAGTTTAAGTTGAAAGCATACAATGTTTCTTTAAATAGCGAATTTCGTATGCCGATTTAATTTTGCAGAAGAACGTACACAGTACACATATAATATTATCTGTAGAACTATTGAGAAGTTTTCAAGTTTTCGATTTACAATGAATCTGGTTCGGAGATGACTTTCTCGTTCTTGGTTTTTAAATAATACTTTATATTACATCATAGCAATTTGTCCTAACGTTGAGATTGAGAGCACATCGATTCTTTATCTAAATAGGTAGTGGTACTGGTATTAGATACAGTTTAACCTCAGTTTGTAGTTTTCTAGGTACCTACGTATATTATTTAAACCCTGTCGGTGTGTCAAAAGTAGATTTATATCCATAATCGCGATGCGCTGCTAACTTTCCAAAAGAAAACAATTTGTTATTATCATGGCATACTCTTCGTCTGAGTTTTGCACTTTGCGTAGATACGTTGATACGTCACGAGAATTTGCCACTACTATATTATTGCAAGTCAATGGTTATTAATTACATTATAGTACTCATTTACAATTAAATTGATATGAATTTAAATTATTAAACACTTCGACAATTTAAATAACCACTAAACATTCAGATGCTGTAATACCTACATTTATCTTATTTTGTCATCTTCATATAATATGAGAAAACTTTGTACCATGCGCATTTTATATTATTATATGACTATACACACAATATACGGGAGAACATGGTGTTGTATTATGGATATGTCCTAACTTTAACCCGATATAAGAAAATGCCATCGCTCAAAAATAATATTCATGACTGACACTTTCGGTTTTGCTAAGATTGTTGATGTATTTGTGCACTAAAACTATGGGGAACCACGGGGCTATTGCAAAACACAGAAATTGTGTGTTTGTGTTGTGTCTTGTTTGTGGTGCCGACTTGCCGAGTACCGTCGTCGTTGTCAGTTTGTGTTGAAATGAAAACAGGAGTTGGTTTGTAGAATTGTATTTTGTCGTGTCGTGGAATTAGTGTAGATTCAGTTAAAGTATAATGGACAATTATATAAATGAACAGTAAATACCGGAATACTTATAGGGATATTCTCTAATCCTCACGGTTGCTGCATTCACAGGGAACAATAACAGTTAACAAGTACAGAGTACAGGTAGGATCTATTGATTTAGTAGCATTATAATTTATACTATTATAATTGTAGGTAGTAATAATATTGTTTCCACGTAGCGTATGTATACACATTATTATATATGGTCTATGTTTATATGTATGGTTTAATATATACAATAGGAAATGCGAATCCTCAATAACATTACAATAGTTGTATTTATATATGTTCCTATATATATAATATATATGTATATATATATTAAATATTAAATAAGTATAGGATAGATAAGTATGTTGTATTGTGTGTAGGTCAAGGTATTTGGGTAGATTTAGAATTATTATAGAATCAGTGTCGAATGTGACGAGACATCAATCTTAATACGATTTGGATCATTTTTGCTGAGGTCGAAGCCGTTGAGATTAGACACTGTGGCAGGGGTGGTAGTTAAATTATTATGACGAGTGTTATGAGTAGGTGATGTGATACTATATGGCACATGAATTCTAACGGTTGCACAATCAGGAATGGTAATTGAAGCGGAAGTGTTTGACGCGAAAGAGCTGGTTGAATCTGACCGATTCATTTTAACGGGGGTAGACTTTTCCGACGGACCATTCATATCACGCAAAGCACAGGTGTATGACAAATTAGAGATACTGGAGAGCGGACGCGTCATATTTCGCGGAGAGTCAGCTATCGAAGAGGAAGCGACGGATGTCGCTGCTAGAGAAATGCGGGAGGCTGACGCTTTTTCGAGAATTGAATTTTCCAAATAGTCATCTTCGTTGTCCAACTCATCGTCCACAGACAACTGAGCTCTTTGCTCTTTCTTTTGAGCCAGTTCTTTACTCATCCGATCCTGAGCGCCGTCTTTCCGTATGACAACGGGCTTGACGGGAGTTTCAATAATACCAAATGGTTTCTTTGGCAGTTCTTCATCTCCTGGGTCTCCAGCAGTGTCCAACTTCTTCCGATGCAATTCATCCAGACATTTTGTAAAGTTGTTGACTGCAGTATCATTATCCATACCGAAGTGGTTGGGAATCGTTGACTGAATGTAGTTCAAAATGTCATCCATGTTTTTCTTGGCTAGTAACTGTTTTTGATGAACTTTGAGAATTGTGTATGCTCCACAAATCAACACTTTCTCCCCCTCTAGAAGGTATATGTCCCAAAGACGAATAGCCAGTTCAAAAGGTACACGGTCCAAAAAACATTGGAAGAACCATTTTAGTGTGTACAGTCCAGAGTCTATTCCATGCATGTCGAAATGTTTCCTGAGTCTTGGCAGCATTGTTGCTAATATCTTATCATGGTGAGCTTGAAATCGCACCAATTTAGGAAATCCTGCTATGAAGAAACCTAAAACCCCAAATATTCAAATTAACTTCAACGAATTAAAATGCCTAACACTTTTTTCAGTATTCTATCCTCTATTCCTAATTATTAAAACATTCGTTAATCGTACAACTCACCGTGCATTCCATATTTAAAGTGGGTCATCAATTGAGCCAGCGCCCAGAAAGAGTCCTCTTCGTCGAGATAAACTAGGAGAAGAGCAGCCACTTGAGACATACCTTGACAATAGCCCACTTCAGAATTATAAATTGAATATGCACACAAAATGTTGAAAAGGGACTGTTGCTTGACTCCATATCGTTCTCGAAACATTATGTGGTCGCGGTACGTTCGATTAACATCCAAGTCTATTTGTCTCACATCTGGTGAATGCTGTCGAGCCAAGCTGGACATTTCCTGTTCCACAAATGACAAAATGTTACAGAGATTATTTAAGATGTAGTTCCCAGATTTAATTATTGATTATATTGATATTCGATTAGAATAATAGGAAGTACATACATCATATTTGCCCTTTTGCTGAACTTTTAATGTATCCAGGTCGAGAAGATGGCTCCAAAATACTCCTCTGACTTTATTTGGAATACCTTTGTAGGTACGACGCTTGAGTTTGTCACTGTGTTTGTATTTCTCCCAATTGACATGCATTTTTAACCATTTATCACTTCTCTCTGCTTCATGTGTCAATCTCTTCTTTTCATCCGCGTCGAGACGTGAGGGTAAACGTTTATCGCTAAAAACAAAAAAAAGTTCAATGAATCGTCAATTGTCTCTGGGTCTTGGGGGTATTACATTCCAGAATATATTATACCAAAAAACTCATATCTCCGTCCTCCATTCTCTTCCGTAAGAACACATATTGTTTACTCTTTCATAAAACAAGGTACATATTGTGATTTTGTATTCAAGCACAAACCCACTACACCAAATGGCTAATTTGAAGTTGATGCTGGTTATTTTAATTATAATCGTCGCAAGAAACGTGACACGTTCTATTTAGTACCTAGTTGAGCATTTTAACATTCATGAATGTAGAGTGAAATTGGTTTAAGCTTAATCCTATTTTCTGCGGCTTGATACCCAAGGCTGAATAAACATCAGTGTACTTGTGTTTTGCATAAAATGCCATTACATCAGCAAAGATAGAGCTATTTTTGGAATTGATGGCTAGAGTATTTTTGTTATTTACATTTGCATAAAAGTGACATAATGACTTACTGTATAAATCCGAAGTGATCTGTTGCATGATATATTTCAAATGCAGGGTCTTCCCAGGGATCAATTTGTGCACCGTCTTCTCTCCCTTTGTCATACTTAGCAATGATTCCGAGTCTCTCTTCAGCAGACTTGTCAATCCAATCTTCATCAGTCTCGCACATTTTATCACAAAATATATAAAACTACCTATCCGAGTGTATTTGGAAACCTACCTAAATTAGTAGATAGAAAATTACAATAATTGTTAGTAGTTGGTCATGGCAAATCAAATTCAGCAGATTATTTCCTAAAACAATAAATCATTAGCAGAGAAGAAACAGATGGCAATTTGTTGATAGTAGTTTGTCAGTTGTTTATTAGGTATGTGCTGGATAGCTGGCTGTCAACACAATTGATGTCATATTACATATTATTATGTTGCTGTTTGTTTTTCAATGTTGTCAGCATCAAATGTCAAACATCAACAACGCACCAACAACACCAACCAACTAAACTGACTGACTGTACTGTGGAATGTTGTGAATACATTTTAACTTTTTACTTCAACAATTTTTGCACTTACCGCTGGTTCATTGTATTGAAATTTCAATTTGAAACAATTTGAGCTGACTGAGAATTTAGAAAACGAAGAATTTAATAATTTGGACTGGACATGTAGAATGTCGGTGAAAACCAGGGAGAATCACCAATAGTTAATAATTGACTTTTGTATTGGTTGAGTGATTGAGTATGGTACGGTACTACCACCGTCGTACGGTCTGTGTGTTGTGTATCTATCTCTGTCCGCCGCCGCGCCGTGTCAGTTTTGTATGTAGTTGTTGTGCAGCAGAGTTGTTGATCGTCTTCGCTGATCTCTCCACCACTACCACCACCACACACCACACACAACACTTCAACACACGATCCTCTAAGATCTTCCTCAAATCATTATCCCATTTATTCCTATGAGTCCTCACACACATCACACAACACAAAACACAACTATAACAAACAACACTAAATATTTCTTACATTTTCATTCAACTCAAACTCAACTCAAAATGTAGGTAGAACAACGGTAGAGCAGATTCAGCAGAAGGTAGAAGGCTACCACTACCAACAACGACCACGGAATCCTATTAAGGGTGGCAGATAGCTATTTGCTTGTTCAGGCTAAACACAAACTTCCTACCACCCACCAATTTCTCATAATACAGGTTTGTCAAAATACCTACTTAGTATGAAATTGGTATGCCCACTTTTTTACGCCTTGAAGTAATTTTTTTGAATTCAAGAATTTTAGTTTTTCGGACTACTAAACTGTGAAACAATTAATTAAGGTTTTCATCAATATCAATGGTCAGACATGGTGGCTGCAATAACTCGTACCCCAATTTTTTGCCTTTTACATGCATTTTACAATCTCTTCATTTTATAAATAAATGATAATTAAATTGCTCTTTTTTCATCCACAATACTATTTTTCAATCAATTATTAAAATTACTTCCAGCTACTTTTCCCTAAAAATCGATCGAGTTGTCCTCGTCAAAGCTATAATTTATTTTTGAGATATTTTGGGTTGCTGTGAAATAAGTATTGCACCCAATATTATTCAGATGGTGGGAGTAGGATTTCCAATGTATTAGCAAAACATTACAGTCACCCTTAAATATCTTCCTACTTGCTCTTATGATATCGCCGTCGCCGTCGTAGTTGCAAAGGTTATTGTGACTTTATTAGAATAGCTCTTGCACTTTTGTAGCTAGTAAAGCTTATTGTGGTTGATAGCACCAGATAAATAGTCATAATGTAAATGGTAAATGCAATTAAATGCACAACTCCATTTTGTCTAGGAAATAATATTCTATTCCTCGACCAGTAGCAATTAACTAACTCACCAGACAAATAACCTGTATATCTATCCGTAGGCCTATACACACCAGCCGAACAAACAGTCAATTTTGTGTCCTTTTAATTACAATACTCACATATTTATTATTATTATTATTATTATTGTCGAATTCAGAGCAGTATAAAAGCTTACTCACGGGAATGTTACTTCCTACAAGTTTGTTTTCGCTGTGATTGAGAACGGCATTGCAAATAATAGTATAGGTAATAATATTGCAATACCAGTAAATCAATAAACTGTAATCTTTAGTTTGTTGAATGCCAGTCGAAATGCAATCCAATTACAATTGTAATCGAAACATTGCATTTGTAATTTTTGGAAGTTTTGCAAATGTAATTAGCATGGCATTAATGTCTTCTATTTTCAAACTTTTCGGCCTTTTTCTTAATAGACCATTAACAAATAATTATAGAATTAAAATTTATACAGAATTACGCTAGCATATGTGGAAGTTTGTAGAAAAAAGGGACGGATAGGATATTCAGGATTTGACGTGAGGAGCGATCAAAGGTTTAGCTCTCCTACCTTTTGTGTGTAAACTAAAAATTTAGCCGAAATTTTAAAAGTTCTTCCCCATGACGTAAATTTTTCGTTTTATTTTTAGAAAATCGTTAATTTTCTGCTCTTATTAATAGTGAAAAAAAGAAAAAAATATCAAATATCCTATCCGTCCCAAATTCCTGTGAACGCACACATATTATAACCTATACGTATAGTATAGTCTGATCATCGGAGATGCTTATGAGTTTAAAATGTAATTCGATTACATTGCAGGTGTAATTGTACTATACTATGAGCTCTATATTATACTGTACTATTTCATGAAGTATGTAGTTCATTGTAATCTTCTCGACCCTGGATCTAAACCACTAATAAAGTCGAAAATATTATTATCATTGATAAATTGCCTACTGATAAAATTCCGATGAACATTTACGTACAGAGAAGTAATAGCAGAATTTATGACTCGAAAACCTATTAGGTAATTGAACGGTATACTATACAATGTATACAATACAGTGAGTATTAAAATGGTTTCATTAAATTGCCTTGTAATTGTAGCTCGTTGCCCCAAATACTGTCATTTGCATCCTTCTAAAATTATTAGAGCCGCTGTGTTAACGAACTACAGGGTGAACATTGATTTGAAACGAAAATTAACATTTTGATGTTGAGAATGAAGTCTCAGAAAATGCATAAAAACCAACGAGACTTCATAAAATCATTAGTTACATAGCTACCCGTAATACCAGCAGACAATAGTAAAAATGATATTTTAATGAAAATTGAAATTAACTAAAATCACAAAATATATTAGGCCTTAATTCGGATTTCCTATTCTAACATCTGCACTAAATTCCATGGTGATTGCTGGAAACCATTGTACTATCGCTCAAGCACAAAGAAAGTCGTCTATCTGGAAGTGTGGAATGCAGATGCACTGAAATGAATGCAAGTAGAGAGTAGCACACAGCACAGCTACACAGATCAACTCCCATTCATTCATAGACACACTTTTACTTTACTGTAGTCTGACTCTAGCTGGGCTGGCTGAGAATGCATCTTGTACTGTATAATATTATGCAGGATTCTTGCAGGCTTACATCATGGGCCGCGGAACCGTGGGGACATGGGGACAATGTGGTCCCTAAAATTGTGCCGTGTAGGCATTGTTAACATTTGATCCCCTCAAACTGTGCCATGTGGTCATGATTAACATTTCCCCCCTGAAATTGTGTCACGTGGACATGGTTAACATACCCTCCCCCCAAATTGTGCCATGGGGACAAGAGTAACATTTGCCTCCCCCCAATTTAGGCTGACGTTATAACTAGCATAACTACATAATTGCAATATTTCTTTGACCTTTGACTTCTATGAATCAAGTTATATACAAGTTTCAAATCTGCGCTAAAGCATTTAACATTTTCTTACATAAAATTAATGAAAAGGAACAACAGTTTAAATTGAAGCTAACAAAGGATTTTGTTATTTCAGTGGTTGTTCTTGGTGTTTAGTCGATAGTTGACTTAATAGGAAAAATAAGAGGGACCAAACACGCTAAAAACAGCGCTTAATTTGCAATTTGGGAGTTTTCGGCAGCAAAATGATAAAAAAAATCCCAAAAAAGGGATTATTTTACCATAAAATTGATTTTTTTCGGACTGTACTTGAATTTAATGCATTCTAACAAGTAATATAAACAGTAGTTTGTTTTTCACCATAAAATTACTTTTATTTTAGACCCTTCTAAAATGCATTATTTTTTAGGATACTTGTATTCTAAGAGTGTAGCCCAGATCGATTACTTCACGATATGCGTGGTAATTAGCAAAATTGTACTTCATATTGGGATTTACCGAATTGGAATATTAGATAAGGTAATGCAATCAATGCAATGTGTGAAAATTTGACGCTTTTCATAATTTATCATTCATGCTTATATCCAGCACCCATAAACATCTTCCGCGGCCCCTGGCGTACATTATACTGTTTAGGGTGGGAATGGGAATGAGAAAGTTACCTTAACTTTGAGATCCTAGACTAGACAATACCTTTAAGCAAAAGTAAAAGAAATACCTACAAAATGAAGTACTTGAATGCCTAGGTAAGTAAAGCTTAGGTCACTTCTTAATGTTTTCCATTTCCATCTGATATTTTATCGAAATTCTTCCTTACATGCATACAGACACACTAAAATAATACAGAATTTTATGCTGGTTCTATCTTAAGTTTTGATGAAATTAAAAATAAAATATGCACTGTATCGAACTTCCCATATTGACGACATTGCGATGTGGAAAAAATGATTATCATATTTTAACTGGTCGGAAAACAATAACAGCTAATATTTATTTTATCTGAAGTCTGAAGGCTTGAAACGCATTATGCAATGGATTAAAATTAAGTGAGAATTAATTGCATGTACTTGAGTAGTCGAGTAGTGAGGATGATATAATAATATAATTGAGCCAGAGCTTCCAAGTGTGTACCAAAGAATCGAAGATGTACGCAATGAACTTGAGTGAATCAGACCATTTATTGTTTCATCTGTATAGCTATGTAATACCTTTAAGCTTTCAAATGTAAATAGGATTTATCTAAACATTAATCAATTTGCAATGTGAGTGGTAAGGTCAGTGGTAGATGTAATAATAATATAACTGAGTTAATCAATTTTTACTAAATAAAACCTGCTAAATTAAGTATTGCAACATTTTAGGTGCATTTCTGCCTGTATAATAGACCTGTAAATTAATAGTAGTTGAAGTGGCACAATACAATCAAGACATTATGCTGCATCTTCATACTATATCCAAGATGGGCCATAATATTAAACCTTCATATCTCAGCTCACACACCCTCTCCACTTGCTCGCTTGAATTGCATTATAGAATCGTTGAACCTCACTCCCAGTCCCAGTACTAAAGACTACAACCACTAATACAAAGGTATAATATTCCGAATCTCAAAATATATTTATCTTCTATTATTATTTACTATCATTTTACTATGCATACTTTGCTTGTACTTCGCTTGTACTTGCAGGTGATTCACACAGTGAGTCAGTTTCAGTAATGCCGCACCAAGTCGATGATGGTATGGTCAATTAATCACTTGTATGTAATCATCATTATCAGACCAGAAAAAGTGTTATTAGCATTAGCATTTTAGCAAAATTAATTTCATAATTAATGCAAGTTTCTCATGTATCCCCTATTACAAATTCAATAAAGAATCGTCATCTTTGATCTAGTGTAATTAAATACTTTTGATTTTAGAAAATAAAGTGAGTCAATTATTGAAGGGGGTTTTGAAATTTAGTTGAGATATGCATATTATGCAAATAATGTAAATACAAATATACTTAACTTTTAACTCTCTAGCTGATAATTATTTAGGCATGATAATATGAATTGATAGGAGGAAAATATTGATTGCATATTATCATGATCTTAATTGTGTTGCATGCAAGAATTTTGAACTTATAATCAGGTTCTTCTAAAGCATTTAATATTATAGTATGGGGTTCTCCAACTTGCACAGAGCGTTTCACGAGCTAAATTACTTTTTAATGGTTTTAGTAAAGCCTTGAATATTAATCTTCGCATGTTGGTAAATCAATAGTAATAATAAATGGTGTGGTAGGCATATTGCATGCGTGCAAACTGCAAACGTTGCAAACCATGATAGTAGTCAATATTTTATATGGTGTTATTAATGTTGGTATTTATTTGTATGTATGTAATGTAAGTAGGTACGCAGAGTAAAAGTGTAATATATTAAAAAAAACTTTGCATAATATTACTGTAAAGACTAAACAAAAACTGTGATACATATATGGGGCATTGTGCTCCAGCATTAATCATTCCCTTTTCTTACTATTCTTACTATGAAATGAAAATAAATGAGACGAATCGTCGGATATTATAATGATATGAATTCTCAGACGATGCTGTGAAACATTAGTATGCTCAAATTATCATAACAGTAAAAACTCTAAGCAATTCTCCTGAAATGCTAACAATAAGTAAGGAGTGTACTAAATACAACGGATAAATAGCTGTAATAACTAATTTATAATTTTAACTTTACTGCTAGAGCTATAAGATAACCACATTATCTTTGCAGAGTTGAACGTTGTACATAGTTAGGCATATTTGTATGATTAGCTAGTAAGCTTGAAGTTTACAATATTGTTATTGCCACTACATTAATTCCTGTAAATTAGTCATTTCATTATCCTCTTATGTATCACATCATAGTCTCAAATAAAATATTTGAGAAAGTTATCGTTATCTTGCTTCTGACATGACTGAGTCAGTCGTTTATATGACATGCTAAGAAATTGATTGTGTGAAGATTTATAGTTTTTGCATCAAATAAATATTTATTGACTTTTTCTACATTTAAGATTTAGAATTTAACGCGTCTGACATTGAGCGAAAAGACATTTGCAATTTATCTATTTGTTTTATATATACTATGTACTGTTTATTTAGGTAATTGACACCCGTCATCGGGATTTATATATATAGGTATGTTTGTTCATGTGTATATATTATTATAATGACTTGGCTAAGCTTCAGCAGCTTGCGTTGCAAGTAGTAATCTCATATAGCAGCTACAATTGTAGATAGTGGTTTTAGATAGTTTCGTTGGGGTCACAAGTTACATTTATAATATAATAATCTAGGTACAATAATAGGAGCAATAATAATTACAATAATAATACCAATAATAATATAGTAACTAGATGTTCGATGGTTGACTGGAATTATGGCATTTATAATATCATCATGTAATCCATCAGCAACGTGTCCATCCTATTCCAACTCTTTTCTCTTTCCTTCGTGTGAGTATGGAATTTCTATCGAAGCTAAATCTAAAGTTTAGTATTTTGGGTTAGAAGATAACGAGAATAATAACATTATTAAAATTGCTAACAGCTAAGAGCTGGCTAGGACGTAGTAAAGGATTTTGAAGAGATATAATTTCAGCGTGTCACTGTTCATTGTCAGAAGAACAGAACTAGAACTAACTCGAGAATATTAAGCAGCCATCTCTCTCCTCCCCCTCCTCCTTCTAACTAAAAGTAGATATCGATATCATTCACAAACAAACAATAGTAAAATGATGCAAAATATTATAGTATTCACTCACAGCAACACTTCATTGTGTAGACAGACACAATTTTCAAAACACACACAACTAACCAAACAACCCTACCTAAAATTGACAAAGAGATACATAGAGTGGCTAAAAAACTAAAAACTGGGCGAATGACTGGACGACAATCATTGTATTAGCTATGTGTAGGTAGTTTACCTATAAGTCTCGTTGGAAAATTGAAATACATCGTACAAGTATATAGTACATTTTATATGACTAGTCAATTTATAGTACGCAATGTACAATCGGCTGCAATACTGTCTTTTGCAGAGATCCTGCCATGTACAATGCAAAGCAAAGACTATTAAAACTGTTTCTGAGTTTCCTCATGAGTTTAGTGGATTTGTATTGTGTGTGATTTTGTTGTATCTGTATCCCGTTTGAAAATACATGGACACTATTGTCACTGTTAGTGGTTTTACAGCATTTTTGTAGCACATACACAAAAATGCATCACTCACGTATTTTCGTATTAAAATATGTGTCTTAAACAGTTTCATACATCAGTGCTTCTCCGGCTAACAAGTCTGTACATATACAAGAGATAGATAGAGATTTATAAGTCCTCCTGTGATCTGCAATAGGCATAGAAACAAATGACTAGTCAGTCATTGTATTTGTAATTTTATACTGGTAGTAAAGATAACGAAGATTTGATAAAAGTATAAATAAATAAATCTACTATTTCAAACGCAAACTAAGAATAACGCATCGATGGTTAAACACACAGCGAAGAAACACACACAATTATAAAAACAATGTAGTAAACCAAAGCATACAGTAATGCGAAATGTGTTATATATTTTTTCTAATTAGGTCGAATACACACAAAAATTTTGTTAGATCCTGTTTCAACATTTAAACAGATATTTGCATGCAGACATTCGGCGAAGGTTACATGTAGTAGAGCTATAGGTCGAGATAATTATCCCGTTCACAATTTGGTAATTTGGGATGAAGAGTAAATTTTGGGTTTGGTCACTAGTCGTCAGTAGGAGGATCCATTCTTGCTATGATAGCCTTAGCAAAGGCTGCTGCCATTAACGCCGCATTCGGTTGCCAGTCACGACGACGAGTACCATCCTTAAAACATAACAAAAATCATCAGTCTAACTTCACACTTCTCTTTGCAATATTATATCAACTAAGCTTGACATCAATATGCGATGAGCATTTCAAAAAACCCCAAAGCAAAGCTTCAATCTTACAGCACATCGTCATTGTCACAGCCAAACTGTGCATCCAATGAAGCCAAAAATTACATTAGTCATAGTCACCCTAATATGAATGTTCAGACATCAAGACCGAAAAACAGAACCAAGTTCACTCAGCTCAAATAACCAATTTATTTCCTGGATTGATGGTGCGGTTTTTAAGTGCATTATGGCTTAAGGTATATAGAAACAGCTAGCATTACAAATAAAGAAGCCATACAATTCTCATACCTTATAATCCGCAATACCACGAATTACGACGAAGGAGTCTCTGCGATTACCCAGCACACTCTCCAACACTGAGTCGAACTCTGAATCATAGGCCAGGATTCCAAGTCGTGATGCCAGTTCTTGACGAGCATGATCGTCCCTGGAAACATGTCGACCAGCAGCGATTGGTCCCAAGTGGACACGCGATTCCAAGTTTCGCCTGCGTGAAATTAAAGTAATGATAAAGTACACACATTACACATATGAACAATAAAAACGAACCATTAGTCTCACTAATGTTATTACTTTGGAGGAGGCGCGGCTTCGACGGGCGTTGGATGTGCCACTTCAATCATATCCTTTTCACCGATGGCCATGAACAATTTATCAGAAGTGATCGATGGTCTAGAGAAATCAGTATCTTGTTCCTTCAACTGCTTCATCCCATCCTGAATACAATTACTCCATTCCTCTTCGCCCTATTTACATTCAAATTAAAAATAGTAAAATTACTAACAAATGTTGTTTCCAATAAACTGACACAAATGTGAAAATGTGAAAGTGCGTTTTTTTTGGTAAATGAAACTTACATTTGCCTTTATACTGGCAGCAATCTCTTGCAGAACGAGACTAGATGGTATCCAACCCCTTGTTTCGAATTCTAAGCCGCCCTGTGGTTTCTCTGATGTTTTGTCGCAGTACAAATACACGAACCTATGTAAAAAGTAGTTATCAAAGCAAAAGTTACGACATTTAAGAATTCACAAAAGCTTCTACGTAAACATTTTTTGTCATTAATGTAGCACAGGATATTTTGTCTATAGTTTAAATTAATTCTTGAGGTATATCAATCTAGGTCACTAATAAAATATTGTGATGCGATTATTGTTATATTTGATTTAAATACCTTTGATTTTCAGATGGTGCCGAAACTACCACATCCCCTAAACGCACATGTTTATCGAAATCTGTGAAATGAGGTACACCTCCACCAGTCCCAATCAAGAAAACATAGTCCACTTTTTGGAATGTTCCTGCATTACCCCATAGTCAAATGAAACGAAAAAAAATTAGATTCATGGGATTTCTAGGATAATATTACATGTTAATATAATGTAAGTTAGTTTTTAGAAGAAAATTACCTAACAGTCGCGTAGTTGTGTTTCCTGCAGCAATCATTGCTTCTCGGGTGTGTCCAACACTTGGGAGCTTAGTAGAGACCACTCTATGATAGCCCATATTTCCCAAGGTGTAAACATTTGATTCTCCTAACGATTCAACAAGGAATGTAATTAGCAAATTAATTCATTTATGGGTAACAATTGAATTAAACATTTGGCTAATTCATTTGATTATTACTCACCAACAGTTGTGTAGCGCACAAAGGTCTCTTGATTTTCAATCATAGCATCCACTGCTAGTTTTTCACAATATTGAGCAGTGATGATAGCAATACTTGGTTGCTTGGCTTTTATCATTTTTGGCATTTGCTTAACAATCTACAACCCAAGAAATCAAAAATCATACATTAGTGGCCTTAAAAAGACAATAGGACAATATTTTTATGTTTTTGGCGAGTTACCTTGACTTGTGTTTCATTTTGGACTACTCTCGTATATGCGTTGTTGGCCATTGACTTGATGAGACCTTTGGATTGGAGCACAGATAAATGTGACTTGATTGCTTCCTCACCCGTTGTTGTTTGCCTGTTCAGCAGTAATTCAATATTTAATATAACTATTCTGAACCCCACATATAATTTAATTACACTAATATTGTGATTAAATCCTACTTCGCGATATCCTGCAGACTTAGTGGGTTTGGGTAAGCTGACTCGATCATTTCCAGTATTTTGGTTTCAGTGACTTCTACTCGTCCGCCAGAGTGAACGCCTTCATCAGCCGACACTATACGTAGGAAAGGAGTAATGTAATTCATCATTTTTTTCTGCTTTTAGATATTGATGTACTTGCGATTAGTGTACAATTAAATTAATCATGCCAGCTATAAAATTATACCTTTAAATGATTTTAGATTTTAGACATTCAACATTCGCTTAATTTATCACGCTTACTCACTTCATTTCTATTAAGTAACGTAGCAATTAAAATGAAAAAGAACTGTTCAAGTGACACTGACTGAGAGATTATATGATAGAACATCATTCTCAACAAACACATTTTTTGATTGACAAATAATGTCAACCACCAACGATCACAACAAAAAGTCAAGCAATTTCAACACACTTAAATACAACAGTGATTTTAATTCAACCACCAAACGAAACTCAAACAGCTAAAGATTATTTTATATACCATCTCCACAGAAAATTTGAATATAGAAATCCACACCAGTTAGCTTCACACACAGGCCATTTAAACCTCGAATTAAATGACAACTACCAATAATTGTAAAAGTGTTACAATTTCGAGGAGCAAGAAATCCTAGGATTTCTACTTCAGACTTGTTTTATATCCTAAAGCATAGTATCAAGAACGTTAGTGCGTCAATAATAATTAACTTCAACAAAAAGATAGGATAACTAAGCATTAAATAAAAATTGAACACTGCATTACGATTGCGACCAAAAGAAATATTTTGCGACGAATTATAGTTAGGGCTGATTTAGAATCGGTTGTAATTGTAAAGTTTAGAGGCCTTTATGATGGGATTTGCTATGCCGTCGACTCTAAATAATAAAGTGCTGTTTAAGGGGCCCAGCTTTTTTTCAATGGTTCACTTATTTAAAGAGCCAGCTCCATAACAGCTCATTAAGCAAAACGATTATAAAGATTGTGAGTGATAGAAACCACTCACTAAACTAACTTAGAAAACGCTGCTTCTTATGTTATTTGAGATATATATGAAATCAGTGTAAAGCAAATTAAAATACTATAGCGCTTATTTGTATTTTACTTTTGATATGTTGAAATTAATCTAACGGTAGTTTCAGACAAATATGTCGTCGGAAACAATGAAAATGCAGTGTGACGTTAAATAATAAAAATAATCGCTGGTTGTACATTACAATGTCGAAATTAGTCTTATATAAAATGTAAAATTAATAAACCCACGAACTGAATGATTATTACAAGAAAATTTTCGTCGTTTACACCGATTTCTCCACCTCAGATAAGTAAAATAAGAATAAAACCCTTTTGTGCTTTTCTGAATTTTTATTATTTAGGTATTTGGTATTTGTAGTCCCAAACAACCCGTACCCTCTGTTGATTTTGACATTCGAAATAGCATAAAACCAAAATAAATACCAATATGGGTTTTCCCCTTAAGGCATTATGTTTAGGAGCTGTCCTGGAACCGGCTTTTTATGTTTGACTACTAAGCCGTTGCTCGACTTTTAACAGCTCTAAAGCAATTGATTTTTCAGCTCAAATTGCAATATATCAGAAACATCGAAAAATACTTCTTGCTTAATCATGTATTGATTAGTATTTGATAGTAGATTATGGTACAATACGACATAGCATACCATTTAAAACCGACAAAATTTTAGTAGGGACAAAAATGGTTACTGTTACAACTGAAAGTGAAATGGATATTAAAAGTGTTGCAGGACCAGAAATCGAAAAAATGTACATCAGAAAATCACACAAACTTTCGCTGCAACGATTTTTCAAACCTTTTTTGTCCACTTTTTGGTACTTGTCTAAAGAAATGAGAACTGCTCCTCGCGTAGCTGTTTCATTTTGGCAATAAATAAAATAAACTGCATTACATAATTTCTTTTACAAATATTTCGTTACTATGCTTCGCAAATATGAAACATTCTTTTACAGCTAAAAGTGCAGAGCTGGATTTTGCAAACTTATATACGTCATACTGGTATATAAATGTAAAATTATTGTTCACGCGATTTACTATTTACTAGAAACTATAAAAATTAATGCAAAGTGATGATTGAAGGATGAACCAATGAAAATATTTCTAATCCAGACAAGAGTGAATGTGAGACTAATACAAATTAGCTACGAAGTACTTTCCGCCAAGTTTTTGTGAATATAAATAGTCAATAAATCAAACAACCTATGAAAATAAAAAAGTGTGTCCAATAAATATTACATTTAAGTTGTAATAACATTGTAAATAACAGAACATCCAATAAACAAAATGTCAAGAAGAAGAATATTGTGTGTGACTCGCATCCTTTTTAAAATGAGATCACCCACCACCTACACTGTTTACATTTTCTATCTCAGTGAGATAAAATGACAAAACGCAACACACCTAAGCAATATGTGAATTGAATAATTATATTATTATCGCAACTTTACCAGCGTAACGAATGTTTTACACCCACTCTTAAATTCCTCATGTCCTCCTCATATTGTGTAGTATATGTAGGTCATTAGATATGTTCTAATAATATGCATGACATGTGTTGCCGTGTAATGAAATGCAAACATAATAGTATTTCATGAAGTAAAACTTACTTGGGCGTTCAGGTGGTATATCAGACTCCTCCAGTTGCCGCAACTCTATCTCAATTTTTCTCATCCCACTATATCGGTACTGCATTAACTTCATAATCTTCATAATAAATCCAACGTAATCTACAAATCAGTAGAGAGTAGAGGTTATCTTAGTTACACAATAGTTACACTTTTTTAATTTATATTAATAGGTATATCATTGTTTTTGTCCTCAGAATAGACAATAAAACAATATAATACTACACGAACTACAAAGACCATGTATGGATAAATATATTTAACCTTCAGTTCAATTTAGCATGCTTAAAATTATTGCAGACTAAATAGTTCGTTAAGCAACAACAGTATGTTTTCGATGTATTTCACATACCCAATTAAATGGGACTGAGTTTTCAGACAATATTTTAGATTAGATATGTATGATGAAATAAAAAAAATAAAGGAATATAAAAATGTTTTTCTAACCTCTGGGAAATTCTGAAGCACTGACAAGTTCTTTGAAAAACTCTTGAGATGATTTAGCTCGATCGAGAATTGGAAATTCCTCTTTAAACCAAAACCTTAGTTGTCGACTTTCCAAAGTGTGCTTCTGGGTAGATGCGTTAATCAGAAATACTTTAAACTGTAATGACAATTGTGGTGCTGTTTGATCCGAATCTGTGATCAAAAGGTGCAACACAATATAATTAAAATTCTAATTGATTTTGAAGTAACCTTTCTATAAAATTAGGTTGTACATTGCTGTTTTAATCTCCTATTCGGATAAAATGAACAGGTAATATAGTGTAATTTATAAATCTGGTGAGAATCATTATATTGTTGCAAATAGAAGTTCGGACATACCGTTGTCAATTTGCTTGTTAATAATGATGCCCGTATGATTTCCACCAGCTACATGAACCTGACGGTTATTTCCAGTGTCTGATATCTCAACTCGCCTTCTCTCTACACATATAGTAGTCGATTTCTCGGTTTTGGCTTTTGGAGTCATCACAATCTGCTCTTCTGTATTGGCATAAAACAGAAAAATGTGAATATAGTTCCAAAATGTTATAATTATACGTATACAATAGTATTTTAAAGGAAATAAATAAATCATTTTACCTTTGCACATTTCATTCATGGTGCTGACAGGCATTTGAGTAAACGTACAAATTCAAAATATAATTTATTTGGCAGATTTGTACGCCAATTATTTACTGATAATCTAAATTAAACCCAAACAATTTGATACTGATTACAATGTTATTATTCGAACAATTACATTTCTATACTGTAGTAATACAAAGCACAATGTCCCGTCCCAAGAATAACTTACTTGTATCTTTGATGTCCACTTGATTAATTTTTAACATTGATCACTGAAAGGAGGAAAGGAAGAAGATTCAGGTTTGATGTTTGATTTTATCGCTGTCAAAAGATAAAAGATTTCAAATAAATAATTAGAAAATATCAGACATGTTGCTTTTTCTTGCTGTTGACTAACTGCAATCAATATTCAATTAACATAAAACTTGTTTAACATAAATAAATTTGAAAATAATGACAGTACCTATATTGTTGACTGAGTTTTGCAATTTTAATATGTTGTGTTTCGACTTGTGACACTTAAAATTTAATGCTGATACTTGAAGAAATAGTTCACAAAAATTGCATATACATAGAAGTTACAATCAAAAATAGGGTAAAACAGAATTCCCAGAACTGCATTTTAAAAACTTGATTGATACGTGTTCACAATTGACTGAAATAACAGCCAACAATAATTAGTGGCCTACTTTTGATTTTAATAAATAATTACGAATTAAAAAATAAACCGAGGATTGATCCAGTTGCCAGTATTGATTTTGTTGTATTTGTAATGTTGAATGTACTGCTTCCTTTTTAGTTGTTAGTATTCGACTGTTGACTGTTGGACTTAAGTGGGAGAATCGAGTGACGTGAAGAGTTAAGGACGTATGACGAAGAGTGTCAAGTCACAAGTGAACTGCGAGGACTACACTGACCAACTGACTGACTGACTGAGGTGATGACTAAAGAAAGAGAGAGTTGTTGCTTGTTGGTTGTTGAAGAAGGAGAGTGAAGATGTGATTAATTCAAGAGATACATAGAAAGTCAAAAGTGGACTAATTTGGTCGATGATTTAATGATGATAGACAATAGATAAATGACACATTCAAGATTCAAGGGCAGAATTACAAGATCTGCTGAAAAGACAAGGAAAAGCAAGCAAGATACTTGCTGACTGCTGACTGAGCGACTGAGTCAGTTCAAGTTTTAATACAGCAGCCTACAAGTTCACAGGAATCAAGGCAGGAATACATCAAGTCAAGGCTGATCTTCCTGATCCGAAACTCGATTTGTGAGTTACGAAAGTAGCCGACAGTAGCCATAAAGTAGTATACAGTGTAAGCGTACACTCTGTATTGTCCTCTTACATATTTTTTGATCAGCACTTTATAGGACAACGTGCTGGCTCCACATATGCACAGCATAATATGGTGGTGGTTTAGTTCCTTGGGCATACACATGGTTACGACGCTTTATTTCAGTGCACCACAACCATTCCCCCCATTACACCCAATGTAACTTTTCTTATTGAATATAAAAAAATTAGAGTGTTTTTAGTTGCTGATGTCAAGCTTTTTGTGCTAGTTTAAGTATAGCAAACTAAGTGGCGGCTTGGGTGGAGGGGGGACTAACGACAAAGGAGTCGAAAATAAGTGTCGGCGGCAATGTTTTAGGAAATATTTTCATCTTTCGAATAAGCTAAACATGTTTCTAGCTGTTATTGTTTTGAAACAGCAATCGAAAAACGAACACAACTTTTATACATTTGTAATGTGAAATCCACCAAACTGTAGTATGTATGAATAGCCGACACTCGACAGCAGTAATAAAACCTCCACTCAATATTGTGATGGTATACATACTTACATACATATACCATAATACCAGGGTGTCAAACCTAACAGGTAGTCCAGCTCCTTATACAAAATATGAGACAACCATGAAAAAGTGAAAAAATCGTCCATATGATATCCTTGGTCATTATTTATATAGATTCGCTAACAAAGCATACGCACTAAGTAGTTCTTTGTCGCAGTCTCTCGGAATACGTGAGTTAAATAAATAAAAAAAGTCATCAAAAGTAGAATAAAACTTGCGATTTCAGGTTGGTTAGGAAAGCAATATTTGCTTAATGTGGCAGACTGATGTGACATTAGTTTTAAGTCATCAAAGTCAAATAAATAATTACTAATAGCTGCCGATTGTATGATTTTAGGTAATTTACCCTGCCGATTTAGCACCTCATTTGAATCGATGGTTCAGTGAGTATTAGCGCAAAAAACTTCGCGCTACTCGCGAATTTGATCTATGTTATATTGATTTTGACCCTATATTATCTAAATTTTTTGTCCATTTTATGTATATATATTTTGGCTTCAATCTATACAATTTTTTGATGGATTTTTGAAGTAGGGTGTTTGGTTTCCTCACTACCGGGTGTCGGCTGCTATCACCACGACAATATTTATAAGACCATTTCATTGCTTTTTGCCTTCGTTCCTTTTGTGCTGTTCTTCCGCTAAAACTCTATACTTACATTTAGCCACAGCCAGCCTCTTACATTTAAGGAACGTGCATATATGACGTGTGCAATTTTTGGCCTTTCTTAAACTTTCATGAAATCGTAGATCCACTCCCCTTGCACAGACACCACATCAATTTTTTAATCCACCTAATCGAGACAAACTTGGTAAAATTTAATACTAGTAATTAAACACGACAAAATTAAACAGATATTTAATTTAATTTTTTTTCCATTGTTGAAACCAAAATCCTTAAATAATTTTGTTGTCCATGTTGATGACCATTATTTTTCAGATAGCAATGCTGTAATTTAGACAATTTTTTATAATATTTGTTAACCGCGGTTATCTTATGAATCTTCGCTAAATTATTACATGAAGAATGATAGAAAAGATGATATTAAAGAAATGCTAAACGCGACTTCTTTCGCAGTTTTTTGGTGTTTCCTGGAACTCATTCATTTTTAATAAATGTATTGATTGATATGAAGTATGAAGACAACTAGGAGTTCACTTTTCTGTTAATAATGAAAGATAATAATGTACATCTTTCATCCCTATCAAGGCAGTACTCAGGGTTTCTCTTTTGGGGAGGCTACACTCTTACCACTCCAGTTGCATGGGGATCACGTTCTAAGCAATATGGTAAATTTAAAGTGATATTCTAGTCTTTGGGAACATTTGTCTTTGTCTTTGGATTCATACTCAACTCATAAGACGAAGACAGGTTCATTGCATTCGCGAAACTTAGTTTGGGAAGTCGAGTACCTTGTCTTGTCATGAGAATTGAAAAATAGGAGGAGTTTGTGATCGCGCAATATTTTAATCAGGTGCAGCTGATCTTTCAACAAGTGAAATGACAAAATTAATCATTTCATGTAACATCAAGAGAGGTATATGTCCACAAAGTGGAAAGTTGAGTCAAATCATTCAGAACAGAAACTAAAATATGGCCGAAAGTTCAGTCAAAGCTGTTTAAATTAAAGTTCCACTCGATTTTTTATTGTTTGCTAAATAAAATGTAAACAACACATCACACTGTGTTCCAGTTTAAATGTAGCAGTCAGCAGTGGTTGTATATGCAAATGCAATCGTGTCTACTTTTGCAATGATAATGCAACAATTAATGTTCATAACAATCATGCATCTAGTAAATACATTACATAGATTTAATTAATACAAAATTGACACCAAATGTGTAAGTAATTATGTCTGTTCAATTTTCAATGTAGCAGTGGTTGTAGATGCAAATGCAATCGTGTCTACTTTTCGCAATTATAATGCAACAATTAATGTTCATAACAATCATGTATCTAGTAAATTCAATAAAGATTTAATTAATGCAATCTTGACATCAAATGTGTAAGTAATTATGTCTGTTCCAGTTTTAATGTAGCAGTGGTTGTA
>JAQFYB010001186.1:0-35906 GCA_034694085.1 Pogonognathellus longicornis
AGCGACGTAGAACGTAAAATTTTACGTTTACGCTTACGTTTTACGCTTACGCAGCTGATTGATAACTCTCTAATATGTATACAAAAAGTTTGCATGCTCACCCAAAAGTTACAAATTGAATTTTTCTACCATCTACAGCGTAAATCATTTGTCCTCTTTAGGAATGTGGGAACCATTTACCTGTCAAAAATCACATCGTACACACTTTACAACACACGCTTAGGTGCCTCCAAAAACCTTCCTTTCCATTTCTTAGAAATTCTTATTTCTTTGTTGTAAAAATGATATTTTGTTTTGTACCATACATACCCGGAGTCACATTCTGTTGGTCTATATTTGCATACCATACATCACTTTTGATGTTAATGTAGGTACAGATAGCGTTCAGCGTGTAACTTACATAGTGTAGTTCTAATTGGCCTTAATTGATATCATTGAAAGAATCATTCAGGAATTTTGCTTCAATTAAAAAATTTATTTAAAAAAGCTTTACTAATTAGCACGGTGAATGAACGTTAGAACTTGTGTCTCATACAATATCACTTTGCCAATTATTTGTGCATTAAGTGTAACTCTAATTAGACAGCTTAAAATTGTTTCCATTGACTGTTCAGCAAAATACCGCTATTGTTATAGCATTTCTGAACAACTTTTTCAAAATACTGACATACATGACGTGTAGTTAAACTTTGAATACTTTCTTTGTTTAAACAATAGATGCAATTATTTCTAATTGCTTCACACATGCAGCCTGTATATGTTTAGTGTAGAATTCCTGAAATAATTGATTCTGAGCGTGAAGGCTTAATCGTTCTTTTCACAGCCCTTATTAGCTATGCAATATTATCCAACGTGTCTATACACAATCAAAGAGTTAAATTATTTGCATGTCATGGCAAATGACAACACAACAAGCTGTACGGTAGAGCCATGGAAAGTCCGTCAACTTGTTAAATATTCATTACTGCTTTCTTTGCTTATTGGCTTAGACTAAATCTCTCATATACTGTATGTGTATTATGAGGCATAATATTCTATACACTATATTTGGATGTATGTACTTAAGTATTTTCTACGCAGAACGGTAATACTCACATCGACTTGAGACGGTAATGCCTTGACTTGAGATAGGTTTATTACGCTTTTTCTGGTTTGGTAAGCGCAATAATCCCAAAATGGAAAAAGTGATTCCCCTCCTTTCTACTTACGGCTAAACTGAGAAAATCCAAACCCAAATCGCATAGACACTTGCACGTACCGCACGTCACCTCAATCTATCACGAGAAATATTTACACTTTTTCCCCAGTAAATGGCTTTTAAATGTCATGCTTGAGTTATGATGAAATGAAACGAGTAATATAAACAAACATGAGTTCGTCTTAGTGTAGCTCACTACCGAAAACTGAACCTTATGCACAAAACATATTTTCTACACTTTAGTGTGTGAGACATAATTTATAATCATAGATGCCTAAACTGCTTATTAGCTACATGATGATATCGTGATCCATGATGACATACCTATAGACTTAATTTCACCCTTTCTGCATAATATCACAGTAGATTTAAATTTTCAATAGTGTCTCTGCGATTTAAGTTTTTAGAGCTGAAGAATACACACTTGAATGAAGAAAAATGTCTAAAAATAACTTTTTAAATATGTTATATGTAGGTGACTAAAAATACACTCCTGGATCTACAGATAAAACATTCATCATTTATTGATTCTCAGAACATATTATATATTCATACCACCATAGATGATTTTCAAGTCTGGAGTCATAAATAAAATAGTATACCTAAGCAGATGAGAACGAACTTAACGAAAAGCAATTGTCGCTGCCCTTCCTTTTCGGTGTATTCACCTCCACCATTAAGTTGTATCCTTGTATGTACTTTGGTATTTTTACCCACAGAGAAACTGATAATTCACAATCCATTATTGTCCTATTATTCATAGAAGTTCTTACATGGAAATACCGCACTTTGTATTTAATGATTGAATGTTTAAGCGATATAATACTCTGAAATTGATGATGCGTTCTTTCTTACATCTCCCCTTTCTATACGCATATATAGTCATATGTCAAAAAGTAATATGAACAGTCACATTTAGCTAGTTCTAAATTCTACACAGACAAATAAGTACAAAGTGTATTGTTAAAACTACATCTATGCTACAAGGTGTATTACATGTTAAGTAAAAGGCATTTTACAATGTATTTGTATTTGATACTGATTGTGAGTACAAAGAGCTTCAAACGAAAACACTTTATGTAAAAGTTTGAATAAATCGAAAAGGGAATATCAAACAACCAAAGTACTGTCAATACCTTTGAGAATGCGATCTTCATACATACAAGATATTTGTAGGTAGGTATATAGTTTGTCCCCTTTATTCTCAAATTTTGCGTAGCTTAACAGTACAAGGTGCCAATGCGTTGTTACTACAGGAGGAAAAGTGGATATTGAGTTGAACATGAGTACCTATAGTAGGTATTGTATTATGTAGAAGCAGTATAGTCAAATCTCGTGAAAAGAAACCAGTAACTGAATATTCAACGAGCCAGTGACAAAATACGGAAATCTTTCAATGTCTGCTGAAGTTCCCCTCATGATAGTGTTAATCTATTTTTGAGTCTCAGTTCACTTAGGTACTATGTAGGTGATGGATGCTATTCCCACTACTTTTACTACGCAGTACAAATACGCACAATAACAATACTCAACCAGAGTACAGTACACGCACGAGGCATGGCATGACTGTGTAATACTCACTCTCCCTCAATGCTATGTATGTAAATGTGCGTGCATACGAGCACGGTAAAACATACAAGTGCACTTTTATTTGTAAATCCGTTCACACTTTAGTACACTCACATGTGCATGCAAACGACGAAGATACGCATTTCTTAAGTTACACATATCTTAAACTTATACACATGTAGTACACGTACGCACAATACTCTCTTTGTGTGTAACTATTTCTCTCTTTAGTGTTCCATTATTGCTTCGCATTGACACTCCATTGCTATAACACTGCCGCTGTAATATATGTATAACTATAACTACACGTTTGTGTATCGTTTAGGCAGAAATGCAATAACTACACTCTGCACTGCAACCGGGGCCATTTCGATTGTATATTTGTGTAAAATGTTTTTATTGGCGCTTCTGTGCTTTATTTTAGCAAGGAATTGAAAGGATTTCCTGCAAGAATAAAGTGTACGTGTTAACTGTGAGATTCACAAAGACCTTCAGGCAAAGGGTTCTAAGGTTTTTTCGAGATACCATCTATCTTATTTTTTTGTCTCGTAATTTGGAATGAACGTTTCCATTGTATTGTTTTTACTAGCAGTTTTATGTGTGTACAAGTACTGAAGTACTATAATATACTGTATAGTAATAGCGCTACAATTTATATATTTAAGTATACAATATACAAGATGTACCTTAGACACTAATGTCAGTTGTTGTACAAACACACAATAACACATGAGTTTTTCCATGGAAATCGTGTTAGTAGTTGAATATCTTGACTTTGAATCACAAAGAGGTTTAAACGGCTTTTCAACGTCAACATCCAACCAAATTTCATAAGATGTGATGCCAACTTACCTCTCTTGATGATAGCAACAAACGTAATGCATTGCCAACTCAACTAGACAATGAAGCATAACAAGAGAAGACACATTCACACAAAACAGGTTGATACAAACTCTAAGTGCGAATTTGTGGTTTTTGTTGCAAAAAGAGTTTTAGTGAAAATGCCAAATGCTATTTCCTCATTCTGAGACAAAGTAAAAGTAAACTAAATACATTTCAAATGGGATTACTTGCAGTAGTTGAAAGAGACTAGGAGGAAAGATCAAATCAGGGTTGAAAATCGAATATTGTCTTGTTGGCAATCATATCAAAATCATGTATAGCTATACACTCCTGAATCATCACTCAAAATATACTACCTACACTACCTACTACAAAAGTGTACCTTGTATTCTAAGCTTTTCTTGGAAATGAAGTTTATGGTGTATATGAAAGTGGGGTAGGAGCATGGAGAATGTTTTGTGATGAGAAAATGTCCCGGAGCCAGAAAGGGCACATAACATATACACACTCACACACATAGCATCACATCATAATTTCAAGGAGTAGCATCCTTTTGTTTAAATCGAATGGTTTGTGAAACTTCAATACGAGGAGGACGATTCTCTCTCTCTTAAAAGGAAACTAAGAATAGAGCAATGTAAAGAAAGCTTGAAGGAGCAAAGACAAACCTAACATGAGGAAAGAGCAAACTGACTCGAATCGAATTCAAACTAATGGCAATTTCAATGGAAGAGCATTCCTAGAGACAAAGAGGCGGAAGCCTTATTCATTTCGTTGCCTATGAGGTTTTCCGAGGTCGCGGCTGCACTGTCACCCTCGATTTTCCTCTTCACTTAAAGATTCTCTCTTTCTACTGTCATTCCTATGTGCTTCAGCCTCTTACCACCACACTCTTATTCTCTTAGTGTAGTAGATACATACACCTTATATATTTGTATGTGTATGTACTTATACGTGTGTACTTAACTTGGCCGTTGGTTTGTCTGCAACCTCCCATTTTAGGTTTGTGCCTTCATTTTCCCTTCAGCACTCCTTTTCCTCTTTCTCTATGTGTCTATGTGTATACATCCAAATTCACATTCACAAGAAGTGACATTCCACCACCACACCAAAGGAACGAAACGATCCGGAGAAAAGGAACACGATGCAAAGGTTTGCTTTCTCCGTGGTCGTTAGAGTACTAGTTCCCTTCAATATATTCGCCAAGTATAGTGTAGGCACTAGAAGTACTACAACACACTAGAAGAAAAGTTACACGTAATAACGCGAATAATATATTTATACACTATACACATACTTACTAGATAGATGAGAGTTATAAGTACTTAAGTCAGCATAGGGATATTGCAGGAATTCTATATAGGAATGCAATTCCGTGGCGTGGAGAAAGCGGTTTGCACTAAAAGCGTAATTTATGGAGCATGTGAGTCGAGAATTTCAAGTAGCTCTGTGTGCGATGCGTTACGTCACTCATAAGGAGCCTTCCCCGTAGTAATATTTCCAAGTACCCTATACCTATATAATATGTGTACAGTAGTACAACAAGGCATAATATTATACTTTCTCTGATGTTGTGTGTGTTGTAGTGCAAGCGTCACTTGTACATCGTAGTGCAAGGCACAACTGTAGCAAGCCAAACTGACAAGACAAGGGAAGTATATTATTGAGACTACGTCTCATTGCATGTAGAGAGTATCTAAGTATTGCCGTTTTTGGTATTTATGAATGCATACATTGTGAAACTGATTGTGAGTCAAGTCGCCCTCTCCGCGAACTACATAAAGTACATAGACTGTATGCGCAATACATACACAAAATAAATTTTTCCTTTAGTAAAACCTACACTTGCTGCTAGCACAGTTACTACAATACACATCCTGTAGCACGATGCTGTCCTCAGGAACTTACATGTAAGAAAAAATAATATGTACTTTGTACTTTGTTCGTTTACTCTCGAAGCAAATTTCGCAAACTTGCTCACTCACAAGCAATACATATATTTGAGTTGAATGTGTAGACAGTCTACTTATTTTCTATTATGACTCTTTCCTTGACATAAGTAGCTGTGTGTAAGTGTATGTATGTAATTTTTGTATGCAAATTGTATTATATTTAGGTAGATAGATATTTCCAGTCTTTACTTTATATAGCCAAAACTAAGTTTAAATATTAGTGTATATGCGTGTTTGAATTTCTAAAAGTCAAGTGTATGGCTCCCTTAGTTTATACTACACTACAACCTATGTATCTACTACATGTGCGATTGTAGTACATGCGAAGCGAAGGCCAATAAATTTCCGAATCAGATTCACTGGCGAGCACAGAACAAGAGTGAATGTACAAGAGAGAGGAAAGTAATGCAATGAAAGTTAATAGAGATAAGCTTAAGGCAAAAAGCTTTTGAGACCTAGTGAATTGCTCCAGTTCAAACTTTCATTCGCCTTTTTGCTACTATTTTGTTAGTTGTGTGCATATAATTGGCAATGTCGTCTTGTGTATAAAAAGAGTAATAGTATAGGTATACATTTGTGTATACTTGAATTGTATGCACATATACACATAGTAGTATAACATGCATTTACATGGTAAGTCTTAGTCCGTAGCTAGTTTTTGGTGGTTGGTGGTGGCGTATGTCCATATAAATAAGTCTAGTAGTGTAAGTTTAATATGAATGTATCTGGAGAAGTAGTGGTTATCTAGCATTTGAAACGAAGCATTATTTGAGACGAGATTCTTTCGAGATTTGATGTCATGTCTTGTTCCTATCTTTAGATTACATGGAACATTATTGCCATTTCATTTCAGTTTAGGGCAGTACTGATAAGACGTGGTTACTTTACTGTGTCCGTATAATAGAGGCAGTAAGTAGAAGCAGTAGTCAAACACGTTATTGCAAACTAACTATTTCTGAAGACATTCCAATGGCTACGGTATGATACACGAGGATTGCCCCAGCACTAAAAGAGTAGCCAAGTTAACTCTCAGACATGCTACATGTTGTAATAATAATATGTCCTCCAGTTGAAAATTGCAAAACCAACTGATATGAGTTGCTTGTGCATTATTATCTTTATATGGCAAAAGCATGCTATTTATGTGCTACCCTGCCAGCAAAGAATATCAACCTCATCGTTTTTATACGTAGTTCAATGTTCCATACCAATGATACACACAGGAACACTGAACTTAATCTTAAATAAGAGAAAGTTCCTGTATAACATACTACATGCTATACACTTGTGCACCTATGTGAAAACTTGATGTTCCTTATATTTGCACTCTGTTTAGATATTTATTCTTCATGCTAGTATTTTGTATTTGGTTTTCAAGTCCTTTTCTTTCACTGTAACTATACTGTGTGTATTTCTGCAATATTCATAAATGATGTAATGTATTTAATGTTGTGTAACTCAATGTTGAACTTACTACGATGTATTGTTGGGATTTATTGAGACATTTTCTACAACATGTATTGTATCGTGTAGTTTTGTGTATCTGTAAAATAATAACTAAACAGCATTGTTAGCTATTGTGTTGCAAGTTGAGTTTTGATTCTCTTGAGACTCATAGATTATTTACACACAGATAGGCTAATTAGGTATGGTGATATGAATCTCAAGGCAATGTATATACCTACATGCATCGTTTCTCTTCTCTCCCTTGTTTGCTAAGATGGATTTAGTCATGCATGACCAGGGATATTTAATTCATATATCATCATATAATATATAAACCTACCTAAACAAAATTGACATTACAAATTCGGAGTTTGGCTTTCATGTTCTCTGACTAAGACCTCTGATGCTTTTGGATAACAATAACTGTACATATAATGTAAACCTTAGTGTACAGTGTGTTCATACAATATTAGTATTATTATTATTAGGTATTTGTGTTTGTGTTTGTATTTGTGTTCAGGTAGCATTGTCATTTTATGCTACAAAGAATAGATTACGATTCGCTAACGATGATGGAAGTTTGTATTGTGCATTATTGTACAGTAGTAGTACAAGTAAATACTCACAAATTAAATACAACTACTGGTGCATTTATACAATCGAAAATGATTTGTTAGAAAGGTTTGTATTATTGTCATTGCTTAAGGCGTTTGACATACTGTCAAGTTATAATATTATTTCTTAGTACCTATGTATGTATAGGTAAGTTGTTATTGTAAATAGGTAATAAATAATAAAATGAAAAATCTTTTGCATCATAAACCGAACTATTTTTCTAGAGACACGAGGCAGCAAAATAAATACCTATGTCACTATTTACTCGATTCAGTATTAAGATGTTTGTATCCACCATAATATACAGTGGCCTATGTAGTTTCATATGAGTGTATGGTCGTGCTAGTAAACTTGTATGGCTGTGAGTTATTATTTTTGTATGTTTCTTTGGTCTCGATTGGTTTGGTTAGTGTGTAGTGTGTAGGTATATGTTTGGTTTGTAGTTGTGTTGTTGTAGTACATGTATTTGATTGAATGAGTGGAAAGTTGGTGGTAAACCATCTAGATTTCACTGATTTCATGCCTTCACTAAAATCTCTTCATCAATTCATTTGCTCGTAAATGTGTGTGTCGTAAACTCCGCTTGTGGTTGCTAAAACTTTTTGCGATACATCTCAATAGCGCTGGCACATATAGGAGTACCTTTATATGAACCTATGATTCTGTTTAGTTTTAAGTTAAACTTGTATTATCACACTATATCCAGAGTACACTTACATCGTTGTATACTGTTGTACGTATAAGGTAAGCTTATCATATACATCTCTTTAATCGACAAGTTCCCCTCGCTGTTTTCATAAACACACTATCTGCAGATACAGATAGTAGCTTATAATACATCAATAAATCCGTAGGTATATTATAGAGGCAGGTTTAAATTTAGGTATGTATGTACCTTAGATATATGTATATTGTGTAAATAACAAATAGTGCAAACGTATACATAAGACAGTGTAATTGTATAATCTATACAGGAGGCGATATTTTGTCATGCTAGCATTTTGGTTGCATGTAAATAAACAAGTGTGTGTATAAGAGACGGTATTCCTCTTCATGGTTGTGTATGCTATACTTATGTAACCAGTTGTTTATTGCCACATGGAGTTCATCTTTTGTGTGTGTATGTGTAGTACAATAACAAAACGTAAAACTATCAAGCGTAACACTCAGAACGATGCAAGCAAATTGATTTTCTATTAATGCAAACATGGAGTACGGAGAAAACAGTGCAAGCAGCTTGGCAAAAGCCAAATTGAGTTGCAGCTAAAATTTATGGTGCACATTACTTTATGTGTGGCATTTAAGGGGGAGCAACATAAGGTAGGATATACTGATGCAATTACTAGTGAGGAAAAAATGGTGTGCCAAATAGTAGTGTACTGTAATATACTAAAGTACACTGTCAGGTGCAAAGCATACGAACGAAATGCAGAAAATTCCTTAATTTGTAAATAAATGTAGTTATTGTAGCAGGTTATTCTATTGTGGTAGATTGTGCCACAGGTTTGTTGTGCAATGTACCAACTTCCGTATTGGATATTTGCACGCAAGAAAATGAAATAGGATTTTATCTTCATCCTTTATGTTCTTTATCTATATCCGTCTCAAGACTTTATTTTGAATATTTTTTACAGAGTTTCTTTCCACAGTACGATGTCATGAGGAATTCCTGTGTCAAATACCTATGTTTACGTTCTAAGATTTTTATACGGATATACACAGAGCTTAATCACTAATTCTGTTTCCTTTAAGCTTCTTGGTGACTCTGCGTACCATAAGCATACACTGCTGGCATGTTTAAAGAATTAAGCTGTGTAACACAATTATTAATGTCCTTCAGTTTATTAATTCATTCAGTATACACATGGCAAATCAGAAAGGGCGTAATTAATTATGCATGTCTAAAACTGAGTGTGACCGCTGGAAAAGTCCAAATGCCAAGTAAACTTGGAATTTATACTTATATCAACTCTCAGCAAGAATAAAAAATATTAATGTTGTGTGTGTATAAACTGTGTGAGTATGAGTGTGCTGTACACGCTAAATTCGCATGCAGAAATACTTACACAAAACAGTAAGAATGTGTATGCCTCCTTGAAAAAACAGACGAGATCGAAACAGTAGTTGTGAAACTGGGAGATTCTCCATTTGCATATTCTGCCTATACACAACAGGAAAGTTATTGTTGAGATTGAGTAGTCAGAGAGAAGGAGATTCCAGTTGAAGTAATCCTGCAATATTATAAGTAACGAGCAGTACACAATCGCATATCGTGTGCCGGTAGTGGATTTTAGCATAGCTTTTATAGTTTTGGTTGGAAGGTTGCAGCTGGGACTGATGGTAGACTGGAAGTAGGTACTGTCACTTTGCATGTGCATAACTGTGTACTTATGTGTGGCACTTGGCGTTGAAAAACATGAGAAATCTCATATGATACTAATATTTAGCTAAGGCGGAGGTTTATTTATTTTCTTAGGAGGAATACTACAGATATAGTGGCAAACTAGAATTCAAGAGAGGCAAATGGCACTCATGCGTCAGGTAACTTGCCGCTTCAAACTGTCGTAAATGTCAAGACGAGAAGCAAAAAATCAGAAAAATCGCTATGCAAATTTTTCTTTTCTTTCCCTACCTCTCGCCCATCCCAAAGATTCTCCTGTCACGGACTAGAAACTTATGTGCTCCTTTTTTCTCCCTTCTTCCCAATGTTTCTTTTTTCTACAAAACCCATTGCTACACAACTAGAGCTGATTTTATGGGTTGACTAAACGCAACTACTATATACATAATACGGTAATATCGTGTGTGTAGACACAGTACCTATACTCTGTGTGTAAAGGTGAATAATGCTCTAGACCTACAAAATCTTTTTGTAAGTAGCATAACATATTTATAAATTTAAGTGTATTGTATTGTATTGTATATAGCATCTGAGTAATATTATAGCATATGTACTAAACGGTGATTTTGAATGTGAGTATAATATGTATATTATACAATGCCTATTGCTGTACTGAACTACCTACCATGACCGACAGAATATCATTTACTTCATGAAAAGGTTTTTTACTGCATACGTTTGAATGTAAAAATATCAAAAGGGTAGCTTGTACAGTAAGTTAGTGTGTAAATAGCAAGGCCAAACTGACTTTCAATAGAGACACGGTATTTAGAATGTACTTAGGATGTAGCATCCATTTACGAAAAGTGATGTCAGATACAGTTGTACACGTTGTACACATAGGTAAGTGTTTATGATTTTTTAGTTCTTCTATGGAAGGCTAAAGCAAGTAAAAATATTTTTTAGTTGCTTTACTTATTATCAGTTGACCCATACAAGTGAACTTAAATGTAATAGCAACACTACAGGCAATAATATTAAGGTATTAAACCATGTTTGTACCTACTACATGTACTTATATTGATAATCTATTTAAGTTAACATACCTAGTTTATTCAAATGTTTAGTAGGTAATGATTTACATACTATATCTAATTGTTTAACATGATTACCTATTGATTATGTGTACCTATGTGAATATGTGTAAATGACTACCTATGTACTTTACTTACAAAATTTTTTCCGATGCTGGCGTAAATTAAATATTTGATCCTTTTTTACCTACAAACAATCAGCGATTTTGGAAATAAGAGAAACCTATAAAATACTTTTATAGTTTATTTTAAAACTGTAATTTAAAATGTAATATTGGCGTTGGGATATATTTTTAACTTGTGTAATTGGGAATGGCAAGAAAAAGGTTTTGGGTGAAACAGTGTAGCTAAAAACTATTGGGTAATATTGATGGGGAAACGGGGACCTGCTACACCTTATGTATCCGGAAAACTGTTTAGGTAATGTAACGGTAGTACAGCATTCCATGTAGAAAAAACCTTTTTTAAACTTTATACTATACGGTATGTATGTATATGGTTGAAACGAAATATTGGCACTAGTACCTTACCTTAGCAGCATTTTCCAGCACTAAGAATCCACAGTCAACTTCAAAGAAGTTTTACGAGGCCCAAGAGTGTCATGTAATATCTCATTATCGGCAATGGACGCTGTTGTCTCAACTCAACCCACACTTCTTTCTAGTTTCTTTTCTACACATGTGTAGCTACGCACAAAGCTTTACTTCTTCATGTCTACTGCCTTAAAAACTACTTAATGTACATATTTTTACGCATAATATCCAGCACGACTATAATATATGCATAAATACCTTAACTCACTCAAAACCATCAACTAGGGGTTTACGCCTTGATATTCAAGAGGCAAGATATCATTCAGAACAAGTTCGGCTGTTTCCATATTATGATAAATGTATTATATCAAGACAGGAAACAGGGCTGAAGACTGAAGACATTTAACCTTATATACCTAATATGTTTTTAGACCTCACGAGGTCTTATAGAGCCGATATGTCTGTCCGTTCGTCCGTCCGTCTGTCACCACGGTAAATCGATCGAATAGCAAAACTATAAAAACACAACGACTTCTTCTTTGATTTAATAATTTTAACTTTTATGTATTTATATCGTTATCAGTTGTCATTTTTCACTATATTTATTTGTGATGTGAATTTGAATTCTTCCATAAGAAAGGCACTATTTATCAGGAATAAACTATATAGTAGGTTCCCATAAAAGCATTACGTGTTACCTTAACCTCGGAACCTTGTTTATTCCTGACAGTGCCTTTCCTAATTAGTGCGACGAATTATGTTACGTGATATTCATTTTAATTTATCAATGATTTACAACTAGTAGAGGTTATGTCATGATAACCATTTTGTTATGTAACACATCAATTTAGAAGGCTAAGAACTTTACCTTTATAGGTATATTATTTATGTGTAGGATTTACACGTGGGATTAAAATTAAGTAGGCTGTGTTGCATAAAGACTATCTACAGGCATAAACTAAACAATAAGAGCCTTGAATATTACTTACTACTATTAATTACTTACATAAATAACTTACACAACTCATAATTAGGTACATTGAACATTACATCATTATTTTTTAGTATTTTGGTCTATCCGTGATTTAGTGATTTAGAAGAGGATGTGTCATGTAAACCGCTTGAATGATGTTTGTTACATCACTCTTATATAAAAGTGTGTTAAGTATGCTAAGGATTAAAAATAATTAGGTATGCTGTCTTGCAATTAGACTAAAAGTAAGGGTCTTAACTATCACTTGCTTATATAACTTATGATTACGTAGGTACATTACACAGCAATTAGCCTTTGAGAGCTTCTAGCTCACAATGCCAGCAAACTTGAGTTGAAATAAAAAGTTTTTGTTTAATTCCTAAACTACAGCAAATAGTCTTTTTTTTTAAATTGTATTAGAGTACCTAGGTACTTTTAGACTTCGGAAACGAAATAAATATAAAAAATTCAAACCGACAAAATAAGTGCTTTGGTCAGTGAGATAGTGATTGTAAATCTAACCTTAATACTGCTACGCTATTGTATGGTTGTGTTACTAATACTCTCCGTCGAGGCCAAGCAGTATTTGAGAAATTGAAAAAGGGATTTTGTACAGAGAAAGATGTAAAGTCCTTATCTAATGTGCAGCAAGAGAATCTATTGAATGGAGAGATGATTCCAATAAAAGTAAGGAGTGGTTATAGTTATAGGTCATGTCAATTCACAGAAAAAGTCATTGTGTCCGGTTAGTCGTGTTGAAGAAATTCTATTGTGCTGACAAAGCTGCATTATTGGTAAATGGGAGCACCACATCGTTAAGTCTTTTCAGTTGACCTTGGTACTCCTCGACTCAGCTACACACACACGACAGACCACAGACTTTTTAGGGCGGTTATATAGGGATCGATAAATCTGTACGGAAAAGTTCGTAAATTTGCTTTAGTAGCAAATGGATCGGGTTACACTTTACGATAATTATGTTGTAGCTAGAACCGGGTGACAATTGCATCAGCGTGTTCTATTTTCACCGTTTTACTAATTTTTTGCTTTCAAGGAACACGAGAAAACTTTCGTTTCGAAAATCTTTTGTTCTTTGCTAATTCATCCGGTAGGGCATGTCGTCATCATTTTTAGTTCACTCATTGTCAGTTCATTCTTGAACGTTGGCAGAAGTATACTCCCACTATGTATTCTGTATGTGTAGACTTCAAAGCAAAATGTTCCATTTTTTATTAAATGGGTACTAAGAATCTGAATCCATTTAAAAACCTAAAAGAAGTATTAAAGCATAGTACTGGTATATGACAAAATGTAGCTGTATATAAATGTCCTCCCACAAATTCCAGTGAAAATGGAGCGAACTTGTAACTTTATTAGTATAATGGAAGAGAGGTATATATTATGTGTATGACAGCTACTCCAATCAGAGTCGGTCCATTTCTTTCCTCTTTTGATCTCAAGCCGTATGAATTTCTGCGGTATAAATTCTTACGAATATAATTGACTATACTCAGAATCTTGTCTTTGTAGTGGTGACAGGCGTAAATGAAAGACAAAACAAAACAATCTTAATGTGATTAATTGTAGTGGTTAGGTAAGTACGTTGCAGTGCTTGTTTAGTAGTAAACACTAATCTCTTTGAACTGACTAATTGCAATTACAATTTCACAAATTATTCCGTACAAAATTCTATACTCTTTTAAACTTAAGTCTATACAAATACTGTGTGCAAGTAAAATAAAATCTGAAAGTATGTTGAAAGTATGTATGGGTGTAGTAAAAGCATTGAATACATAATAGCTAGGGCACAAAGAATTAAAGAATTTATAGCGGATTAGGTTTAGATACTGTTCCATTTATTACATAGAAGCTATACGTACCTAAATTATTTATTCTATTTAATACATACATACTGCACTTTTAGGAACTTCTCTTCATTCCTTTGATAATGATTTCAAGGTCAATAAAAATTGATTAATGTTTTATGTAGTTACTTTGTGAGTAGGTGATATACACTAGCCATAGTCAATTTTGCTCTGAATGCTTCCAAGCATCGGCAGGTATATCGTATAAGTAGTTATCCTTGAGTTACTAGTGTGTACTATATATTAGGCTTGCTTTCATGTATTAAAGTTAAACCCAAGTTTCATTTTCGATAGTAAGTATTTATTAATTCTCTTGAGAAACTCTTGTTTAGAAACATGTAAAGACGGATGCCACTGCTTTGGTAAATGTAAAGTAAATATGTAGGAGCGGAAGTATATTTAAGTCATTTAAAAGGTAGATAGAGAGTTGAGATGATGAATTTGTAAGAAGCTCAGAGACTTAATACAAAATATCATCTCAAGGCATTCAAAGAAAGTCTGTTGGTTTTCCATTACTTTATCTTCATTTTACTCAAAGACTACTTTATAGCAAAATGAAACGAAAGATTTAATCCTCACACAACTGTGTGCAGGCACCTACTGTTCACTTAGTATAACAATGCATACAACTAGCATTCTCAGTTTCCTAAGGGCTAGAAAAGAGAAACCCAAAGATCTGAGTAAACATACCTACTTTTCTTGGAAATGCTGCATTTATATATGTACCTATATACTACTTTCACCCAAGTTGGAAATATTTTTTCTAAAGGGAAATCGAAGCTAATGAAAATATTAATGAAACTGGTTTCATGTATTTAATTATGTAACTACTACCGTACTACCTACTGTGCCTATCTACCCATTTTGTTTTATTATTTATTAATGTACACCTTAATTATGTATTTGGTGAATAATCTAACATTCTATTTTAGGTATGCACTTTAAATGCTATGAAACTATATCGACTCAAGATAAAGTAACAAACAACATTTTCCAGCAGATGGAAATAAATTTGTTTGTGTCTAGTAAATGAATGGATTTCTAAGCTAATTTTTGAAGTAGGCGTAAGAGTGTGTTGAAACCATAAGAAGGTGTTTTCTTGCTCTAAGCAAATATTGATAAATCTTAACACACTTGGTTACTATTCCCATGTAAGCCAGAGTTCGCTGTCCCAATCACTCTATGCCTGAAGTATAAATTATTATCCAATGCACTAATAGTTTTCCAAGTGACAATTTAATTAAAACCTATGTCTTTCGCTCCAAGACTCTTGCTTCAACCTACAACTCAGAGAGCATTGTGTAATATTGTTTTGTAGTCGCACACACCTGTGCTAATTAAACTTTCTTGGCACTTATTTAAGTGAATGTCCCCACGGAATGAATTTATGTACTTAGGCACATATTAGAGTAATTAATTTCTGAAAATGTCCAACAGTGAACCAAATCTACTTCTAGTTACTTAGTTGAATTATTGCAATTAGTATCTACTAACACCTTAACGAATATTATTTTACCAGTTTCCACATTCTCCCATATCTTAAACAACTGTACTCTACTGTAGTAATTCTTTATATTAGCTACATGTATTTATTAAAAGACTCTCACACCTTAACATTCACAAATACCTCCATCCATATACAGTAGGTATTTATATGTATATAGGTATACGAAAACAATAACTCTGGTTTACAAATGACAGAAGGTGAGCCGAAGAAACGGAAATAGTTAGGTTTTAGAAGGGAAGGAACTTTCTCCACAGGAAAGCTGAAAGCAAATAGCGAAGATTTAGTGTGTGAGCTTGAGAAGAGCAAAACTTGCATGAGAATTAATTTCTCGTTACACAAGATATAAAACTCCTCTCCTCCTACACTGCCTACCTTCCTCAGTGTAGTAATTCTTTTACCGATGTGTGTTTTGTACTGTGTAGTAGAATTCTATACTGCCATACAAAACTAAACTGCTACAACTGTAATTCAACTGCTGCTACACTACAAGTACAAGTACAACTACAGTAGTAGCATTCATTCGTTCGCATAAAATATTACACATGCAACAGAGAACGCATAAAATGTGAAAGGAAAAGTCTGCTACGCACTTGGGTTGGTGTAGAAAGCATTCAATGAAATATGTCTGCAATAAACTTGGCTTCATCAGCCACCGACCGACCACCACCACCGTTCCTGCTACAAATACATTGAAACACTCAAGTCAAGTGTGTAGTGCAAGTGTACACTTACATTTACACATGCAATGCTTTAGCATGTAGTTCTGATTACGCTATAAATGTGTAGATCTCTTTGTGTATAAAGCAATGTAATGTAAAATACAAATACACAAGTTACTAGAAGTTTATGTAGGTATGTAATGCATAGTGTGAGTGGGAGTATACAATATACTATAGCTTGTTACTAATGCAGTACTGTAGTGTGTGTGTAAATATTCTCTGTAGTATTTTAAGTAACGGAAGACTGTAGTAGGAATAATATTTACTCATTTATTCCAACAAAGCTTCTCTCCGGTTGGTTAACATTAAATGAAGAATCCTGCTTTTATACATTTGTACAGAATGGTCTCAAAACACAAGTGTACAGTTAAAATACAAAATACCGTGTCATAGTCATAGTAGTGTGTAGGGAAGCTATGCACATTTAAGCTTACAATTCTTTATTATTCACTGAGTTTGAAGTGACATAGCGCATTTGCTATTGAAACTGCTTCTGTTAACCAGAAACCTCTCGCCCATATAAACATCCGTGAGTTTGTTAAAGTAATAATACAGTTTCACTTTCTTCCATGTAAAACGAGATAAGTTAAAGTTGCCTAGTCGAGCTCATACACTTATTATATTGGCAATGAGAGTTATATTAAAAATTGCTATTTATTACAGCAGAGCCGCGGCTTTTTCTTTAAGAAGAATGCTGCAGAGTTTAATATTATTGTGCTTTTACTACAAGGTAAAGAAAGTTGTTTATATATTAAAAAGAAAGAAAGAGGAGTGCAGGGAGAGTTGTGAAGTTTGAAATAAAAAATGTGTAGAGAGGAACTAACTTGGCTTTGATTTGCTAACGAATTCATTAGTATCAAAAGAAAAGTTTCTGTAGTTGAAATGCAATTACTACCCACCGTTTACGTCTTCTGTGAAGCTGTCTTTTTTCTTACACGATGTGCACTCTCAAGTATTACTTGAGTACAAGTATAACCAACAGAACTGCTTATATGTTATATGTATGGAAGAATCGATGCCAGTTTATATTGCGGCGTGTTAATGTGAGTCTCGCATACTCACACTGCGCTGTGCATATTATGTATAATAGTAGCATTGTGAATGAGTGACTAATCCTAAGTGTGGAAGCAATATTTAATGCGAGACGCCGCAGCAGCAGCCGAGGCGAAGCCCTAAAAGATGTTAGATTCATAATGCACGTGTGACCTAGGGAATGCGACACAGTTGGCACCTTGTTTAGTGGATAATGCAAAGTAGTGTGGAAGTCATAAGAATCCAATTTCTTGAAGATGTCTTTGGCTTAACTGCTCACATTATTCTTTGTCGACGGGAGGGACCAACACCACTACTCTTTACTTCTTCCGACTAGTAATGCTCACTAATACTACTGTCACTATACTGCCACTGTCACTACTAATGACAGTCAACACAAGAGAGTCTATACACCGAGACTCCAAAGTCTTTCACTACATGCAGGAGATATACTTATAGTTTTAGACATGTCGTATAAACGCAATCAACATACATACTTGCACAGGAGATGCTCCATTGCATTGTTAAATGATAAAATGCCACTACAGTAAGGGGCAAAAGTAAATGAGAATTATATCAAACGCTGATACCATCTTTTAAATATTGTTAGTGATTAGTGCGTTTAATTTTAGCAAAGTATACTTCTATACTAATACTTTTTAGTGTGACAATCGTTCATATTAACATTTACATGATAAATCGTAGTTGTACCTGATTATATTAAGATTGCATTGTTTATTCATTGACACAAATAATGAATGAAAATCTTTTTCATTAAACAACAATTACAAGCAATTTTATTATTGTTCCATCATTTATAAAAGTATACATACACTTTTCACTTTGACTCATTTACATAAGGCAAGTTTCATTTTACAGTATAGGAATCACAGCAAAGAAAAATTATTAAGAACAAGGAAATTCTATCTGGGACAGTTTCTACTAGATTTAATTTACACGGTATATTTTATGAATGTGTTTACTGAAGTATTATGTTTTTTTACACTTGCTGTGTTTTTGCATATTGTGAAAGGGTTTTTATATGCAATTTGGTAGCAATGGAATGGAAAGCATCATAAGTAAAGGAGATATAATAGCTGCCAGTGCACATGTACGTATTAACCCTATCAGTTGGATTGTAAGTGAAATAATGCGCGTTCCTGTGTCGGAGATGTAATGTAGCGAAGAAAGAGAAGAAGGAAGGTATTGGTATTTTCTTTATGTATAAAACTTAGACATAAATGTAGTGGTGCTATTATACAGAAAGCAATGTGCTATACGCGACGACGAGGAGTTGACTTGACTTGACTTTGCCTACGAAGATAAATAGGAGACCACTACTCTCCTCTCCTACCCTTTTATTTTATTTTCGGATCTTTGATTTATATCCTTTTAGCTTCCCCTTGTGTAACTGTGTAACTATGCTCCTGCTACACACTACACACTACACTTTGCCTTTTCTTAACTCACCACGGCCGCGGTATCCATGTCCCTTTCACTTTCTTTGCTCCTTGCCACGACTACTACCGCCGCCACACTTTCTTGGTCTTAGTATAAATACATATATCTGGTTTTGCCTTTCTTGGTCGTGCCGTGCCACTTCTTTCGGGCATCTACATCCACTTAGTTCTATCGTGCAGAAAGATCTCCTGGTTCACTCTTCTAGCAGCACTGAAAGAAAAGTCAACTTAACAAGGGTAAAGTAAGTAATGTGTATGTATGTGGCTTATTGTTAGTTAACTCCGCTCTGACCACTCACTCTGTGTTTGTGTGGCTGTATGTACTATATGTATAAAGAAGACTTTGGGAAGTGGTGTGTACTACACTATATGCTAGCAAGAAAGGCAAACCCGACCACAAGTAATTTCTGTAATATATTCTGGCTCCCAATGTTGTAAGAACAACACACATGACTTGAATAGTACTCTTGAAAAATACTACGAGTAGGGACGAAGATATATATACCTATATAGAATTTTATGTTACTATTACATGTGTACATATGTAAGAAACCACAAAAGTTAGATTTGGACAGTAATATTCAATTCATCTCCACCCTTTCTCAGTAATGCTCCAATTCTTCATTCATTTTGACTCGCTGATAAATAATTGTACAACTATTTGATATAATAGTTCTTGGAAATACTAAGTAATAATTCAAACTACTGAAGTGTTGGCAACTATTCCATTTTTCATATCATAACTTTTTCTAATATGGGCTAATATTAAAACAATAAAATAATGTGGGCATCTAATTTTTTTCAACCTTATCTGTGCAGTAGATTTCTATACTTGTATTACCTTGTATACTGTAAGCCACTGTGAGCATAGCAAGAGCCACCGATTTGATATGCTGTAAGTTATTCTCTTTTTACATAGTGGAGGAAAAAGTTTTTATTTCTTAAGAAAATAGATTGTCTTTCACGTAATCCGAGAAATGTGAGATAAATGATTATTATTAAATAATATCAATTTATTATGTTGATGAAGAATTCACCATTTATTAAATGATAAGTGCTATTGATTGAATTATTTTTGGAATTAATATTTTTGAATGTTCCTATCGCTGTTTTATGCTGGAGCTTGTTTTACATGCGACTGTAATGTAAATAGTAACTAGGTAGCTATATTTAACACAGACAGGACAATTATTTTAAGGAAGGAATGTTGGAGCAAATTTTTTGTTTTACCAAGCACTATATAGGAATGGGTGTGAAGCATTGAACATTGATGATGACTGTGTGTTTATAGTGGTGTGTGTCTTGTGGTTATAGACAGCATTGTGTTTGGCAGTGTGTGATGTAGTTGTGTAGGTACTAAATTACTTGTTTGTGATGAGGTGGTTGTGTGCATTTATGCAGTCATTTATAATTCATGTGTCGCACCGCAGCAGAGGAGCGCATTCAGGCAAAGTCAGTGGCCGTTTTATGCACGTTTGCTGAGCATAGCTGTGTTCGTGGAAACATTGAACTCGACCGTGTGAATACGAAATAACTTTCACGACCAGAGACAGACGAGAGAATCCCAATATCTCTTTCTGGAGAGTGACAATGAGACCTTTGGGAACGATAGAAAATTTTCTAAGGCATCCCTAAAAAATAACCTATAAGGATAAAGCCAATCGATAGCTTTCAGCAGCAGATTTCCTTAGAACTACCATTACACCCAGCACTAGTACTTACTTACGACATACATAACAAGATGTAGTGATACCCACACACATACCTGCTATAAATACAATAATAGTCGTACATAAGGTCGCATTAGGTATAGTATCTATGTACATAGAGTGTCTCTATGTCTGAGTGTATGCATTTAAGTATGTCGTAGTCATATGTGAGACTATAATAGCAGTTTACTCTTTCGTCGTCTCCGGCCCGATTTTTTTCTCGTTCCATTGTTTGGTATGCACTATGCACATATTACGCAATTTGTTTCTTTCAGATTATCCACAGCGTTAGAGCACTATATGTCGTGACTGTTTTAGGTCTTTACTATAATTCGACTGGCTCTAAGTATTTCCTATGAGGTAGCTTTGTACTAGTCATTTTTATCATCCGTCTCGGTATAGACATCGAAATTGAGTACTAAAGCCATCTTAGTGTAACAAAAAAGTCTAATGTAATGTAAGTGTTGTGGGGTTTGAGTCGCTCATGCGATTCAGTTGAGTGAAATGGTGTCCCACGTGCGTAAGTAAATAATGCGTTACTGTCCGTCATTATTAGGAGTGAGGCAAAGTGTCTACCGTCTGTGTCGTGTTGACATTTTTACGTGCTTTAAACCAAACGCTGGTTTACCTAAGTCAATTTTCTGTGTTTCCATCAAGTACTAAACCAATCACATTTATACCAGCAATAAACTATATATTGGCATTCAAACCATGTATTTGTATATAGACCTACATTCTGCGGTAATAGTGTAGCATTGCATTTCTCTGAATTCTGAAGTAATTCGGGAGATTATTTCCAGACAAAATGAAAATCATGCAGTAAATTCTATTCACTTGTACCTGAAGTGTTTTACCAAAGTGATAAATCGCTTAAAAACAAACAGGACAAAATATGTGTATATCTCATTTATAGCTAGACATATAACGACCTCTCCGGTATCGTCAAAATCGGCTGGCGATTCGCTATGATTGCATAGGGCGATAACGTATCAATTATAGTTGAAATTACTATCAGACCGTTGGCGACAGTGGCCGTAATAATTGAGTATTAACAAATCAAAACCATAGATACGATTAAACCGTAAACCTTGACTTTTTATATTCTGCTGTAAAACGAAATACTAAATGTGCAACTGTGGAAGAATGCGATAAAAGGATAAACCCCAATATGGGTGAGTAATGATAATATTCCAATATTTGTAAAATACGTAACGTTAAGTATTTCATACTGGTAAAAGAAGGAAAAATTGGTCTACTTTATATTATAGGTACATAACTGCGTTTTATTTTTTCTACTCAGACATTATTTGCTCCATTTCTCTACAGCCAAACCAATCCATAATTAGTGAGACATACTTTTATCTTATCAAGGTTTCAACAATCAGTATCAGCAGTCCTTGTTGGACATATCACGACATCATGTGAGGACCAATCAGACTTTTTGTTGAAAAAGTTTATTTTCATCACTTTTAATGTAAAGAAATCATTTTAGTATTTTCCCCAATTTGATGACTGGCATTCGTTTATTCCTGCTGTGTGAGATTGCATAAGATAGTTAAAGTGATAAGAATCTCACACTCCTTAATTGTTAGCTAACACTATTTGGTTTCAGCAACCAATAACGCCTTTACTCAATTCCTTTACTTTAATTTACACTTTCCTTAGTCTTACCACACGAAGGACAATACTACATACTAGAAAATGGTGGATGTCCTGCTGAGAAGTTTTATTTTTCACAGAGTTGCACGAATTTGAGTAAAATGGCCATGGTTTCCTTACTCGACAAACTTCATGCTCCTAATAATAGTTGACATTGCATACAGCATGTAATCTTGGGAATGCATTGAGAAAGGTAATTTTGATATGGCTGACCTTCCAGCAAAAATGTACATGAAAGACACGCAGGAAAAAGCATAATAAAATGCAGACAGTTTAAAGTTACTCATGCAGCAAAGCCAAAAGAATGTTTCATTTCCCTATAAAAATATTACAAAATGGTCTACATCAATACTTCCATCGCATGATATGAATTACGAAAAATATTTTAGTGCATATTATATTGATCATATAAAAATACTATGATCGTGCATCCACAAAATTCACGGTATTTTATGAATAATGGAATTCTTTCGTATGAACCCTAACATATTGGCTTTTCATATATTTATAAGTAAGTTTATTTTAGGTTGTTTGCTTCCAATATTGTTGTATTGTATGCAGGAAGCGGAAGGGAAAAAAGACTGATGATTCAACCCAGAGTCCCAAACCGTTCTTATATGTATCGTTGCTTCGTTTTCTTTCACCATAAGGAAAACATAGTGTGTACATGTGGAAAGTATTACATACTACTTATAAAAGCATATAGACAAACTACATAATGCATGCTATAATAATTTTATACTTCTAACGAGTCTGCGTTTGTTGACTTTCACCCATTATGTTACTCTACGGCTCTTTTTCTTATCCCGGATCCTTCCTTGATGTTTTTCTTGACTAAAGTATATTAGTGAGTGAGTGTATGCTAGCACTACTATTTATATAGTCGAGAGAGAAATCTGGCTAGCTATGTCGTAAGAATCAATGTAGCATGGCACGGATGAATTTCCAGTTTTCTCCATGTCTTGTCTCGAATCGAATCTTAAGAGTCATGGTGCTAGCGACCTAATATTCCGCCGCCGCCGTTTGTGCTGCTGCTGCTGCTGCGGTGACGCTCAATTCGATTCAGAATTACGTTGGCTTAGTATTTAGGTTTCTTGTAGAACTACAGAATGTATATCCTCCCAAATAATACCAACTCAGCTTGTGAGTATTGGACAGTTTATTCTTCCAATGGCCCTTAAACACCGTCTGCGTATACTTAATATAAGCTACACACTTCCTACCATCATCCTATACAAGAAAACTCAACGTAATTGTAAATAGAAATAGAAAGTGGTTAAACTGCATACACATATAACTGCCTATGGCCTATGGGAGAGTTACAATATATTTTAGTACAATAATACGTAAGTATACTGCGCTTAATCCTTGTTTGTATAGATGAACCGTATAACTAATAATAGCTATACTGATTCTAGCTACACCTTTAACAGTATACACTGTTTGAGTATTTGTGTGTGAGAAATTTGTATAGCTATGGATATACGGACACTATAAGTTAAATGGAAATGTATGTGGAGTAGTAGGGATACCTACATAGAGCCCGTCGCACTTTCTTATTGTTAGCTTCTCAAGTTGTTCTTTGTGATGGCAGACGACTTTTTACTGTAGGCATGGTGTAGAGATGACTGGGAATCGTGGTGGAGACTTTGGCACGACTTGTCTCCGTTTGCCTTTCTCATTTTACCTTGAGCAAGAAAGGGTTTTGTATTCTGGGACTCTGCATGCTGATAGATAGATAGCTGATAGTGGTGGAAGTGGTGGGAGTAGCATTGTGATGGTACACGTAGCAAATGGAGAGCTGGAATTTGGAAGAGTGTGTATGTACAAATATATGTGTGTTATGTATGTATGTGTGTAGTTGGTATGTATTACTAGCACTAGTGTCGTATATAGACTGGAAGGGATGCATGGCAGACGACAAAATTGGATAACCACATACAGCTCCTTCTACTACCTACAATGCATGCAATTTATTCTTTATAAATATACGGATGCATGAAGAAACCACTTGGCTTTTATTGCGGAAATTCGTATGTAAAATATGAAAGCTGGGATTTCTCCCTCCTCCCCATTTGAATACGGAGATTTCCTGAATTGGTTTCGCTTGTAGTTTTTCGCATGGTCGTAGTAGTAGTAGTATAGTCATTGTAGAGTTATATGAGGACGATGTCATCGTCATTCTCTCGTCTTCTTATAGAAAAAGGTCATATTTGTACGCAGTGCTTAGGAATTTTGTGTATTATTGGCCTTGTCATGTTTGCGGTATGCATTACTTACTTTTGTATACGAATAGATGTCTTCTCCTATGCAAATTTTTTCTATATGAATTTCTATTCTGTTTAATTCTGGCGTATTGTTGTTTGTTGTCGGTGGGAACTGGGAACTGTGGTGAAGATATTTATACGTGTGTGTAAAAAATGTATGAGATTCAGTTGTATATGTTATTTGTACGTATCGTATGTATGTGTATATATAGATATGTAGGTACAGCTTGTACACAGCACACAGTAAGAGTCATACATAATAATAAGGAAGTCAGTAACGCAGGATTACTGTTTGGTAGCTGAATAAAGTAGGTACATGGCTCATCAATTCTTTTCTAGTGACACCATTCTCATTCACAATCCTTTTTTATCTCTTTCCTAATACTTTTCTTAGTCTGACCTTTATTTATTTTATTTTCGGTCCAAACAAAGACTGTATTATGTAATTGGAGCAGAATTTGTCCAACATTATTGTACTAACGTCTAAAATGACTGTTTTGTGTTTGCTTTCATTTTCTTTAGTAGGAGTGTTTGTGTGTGCCGTGTGTTAGGATGAGTGTTCTTTGCTTTTCTTTTAGAATACTGCCACTCGTATTTAGTCAATGTACATCGGTTCATGAATATTTATGAAAATTTTGCGAGTTGCAGCAGTGTGTACTTTACATTGACGACTATCGTTTGCTTGTCTTACGATTGACCTTTGAGTTGACATTGTATGTGATGACAATGTTTCTTTCGTTACTAGTGCAAACAGCAGTCGTTCAATAGTCAATCAGTATTTTACTCCGAATCTATTGCCAGTTGAGTGAACACTGACTGCAACTTCCGAGCTCTACTACACTGCAATTTTCCAGCTGTTTGACTCAATTGTCATTTTACTGTTGGAATCACAAAAGCAATTTGAGCCAGTAGTCAGGGTAGTAACACACAGTATATGTATATGTAATCCTGAATAAAAAATTCAATAGAATTATATACTTATCGTATATAGTACTTTTACATGTATACTGTATAGTAAGTAGTAGAATGTATTAGTAAAAAGGAACGTTTTGTTATTTTGTCTTGTCTTGTGCAGCTTTTCAAATAAAATTCTCTTGGAGAGTTTTTTAGTGTCTTGAAACAGGCTTTCTTCTCCTTATGTTGTATAACATATAAAAATAATATGGCTGTTTTCATTTCAAGTTAAAGGTGCACCTACTATAAATTCTACAGTCTTAGTGTCTACTTTGTACTTGAGTAGAAGTGTAATTCTTGCTTTTTGTTTTTGGCTGATAACATTATGACGTTGGAATATTGTAGTGTTTTGCTATTATAGTATTATGCGCAATAGCATGTGGGCTTGAACACATGTCGTCGTCAATAAAATAGTTTTTGGTACTAAAATAAGTTTTTTGCTCTGTTGTCAACGATGATTGCACAACATGTCATTCTCTTTTATGTAGTACTTTGAAACAAAATACGATTTGTTGGGTGTTATACAATACGGAAAACCAAACCGTCATGTCAGACAAAATGGCAATTGCAATTATTGCACTGATACATTTGTGAGTGGGTAATTATATCTTGCAATCATTTGTATACCTAAGTATACTAAGTAATAAGTCTTTCCCATACAGACGGTTTGTTATTGTTCTTAAATTACTTTTCTATATTTAGGCGAAATAAAAATAGGTTTCTGTTGTGTGTACCTATAAAGTACCTACCCTCCTAGACAGTTTTCTTCATTAGCAAATGAAACCACGATTGCTTCCGCCCCAATTACAGAGAAATTCTCGGAGGAAACTTGAGCTGACATAATAATTGTACGCGTGGGTTTGTTACAAAGTACTTTTTATAGAAACTACTACTATATTACCTATAATTGGCTAACAGTTATTTATAGATTCATACTATTTTCATGAAATATATAGTCAGTCTGTGATTAACTCAGAACTTTAAGTACAGGAAGGAAACTTTGTTAATAATGCTACCGTCAATTGGACTACAAGTTGATAAAATACCGACATAAGTACTTTTAGTAAAGCTTTTTAGCATAAATAAATAAAGGGAAACACAAACTTGTATTTCTTACCCCATGCAAATTTGCCAATTGAAAGTTGTTATATATAAGTAATTTTGTTGTAGTATCAAGTAGCACCTCCCATTACTTTATCAACAAAGTGTTTGTATACACTTTAGAAAAAGTTTCGTTGCAATACAAGCGAAAATGTTACACAAATATTTTATTTGAATCACACAGGTTCATCCAATGTTATATTTAATGTTTAAGTACCTGTGCAATCATAGTAATCATAGGTACAGCGTTGACATTTTAAGCAGAAGTATTATTTTTAACCTTTAGAGCTATAAAGGTTTATACATTTGTGATTGTATGCTAAAATAGTAAATAGTGCTACTACAGGGAGCATTTTATTGGAGACAAAGACACTTGGCAAATAAGTTGGAGGTTTGTTATCCACTCGGAAGATCGGAATAATGAAATTGGAGCAGAAAATGAAAGGGAAATAGGAGTAGCTGGTGAAAAAGACGTTAAAGCTGAAAGTGTGGCTGCAATCTGCAGATAGATGAATGAATGAGTGAAAATAGTCACAAAGCCAGAATCAAACAAGATAAAATCATACAGTATAATGCTATATTATATAATAAAGGATCAAAAGACTTTGTCCAAGTGCTTTGCTTCGAATAGTTAGCGAGTGAGAGTCTGTTGAGTGAAAGCTCAATTCTCATACTATACTCTTCTATGTAGTACATAGGTACATACAAAATAGTACTAACTCTATACAAGTATAATAATATGAAGAAAGGAACTATGAAATCGACTGGAATGGCTAACATCCAATAAACTCTGTATATGGCAACGTTTAAAGCTCTGCTTCCACTTCTTCGTCTCTCTTGTTAGAAAAGCAGCGTTCAAAGCTCAAGAGGACCGACCGACAACATTAATGTAGCCGTTGGGTAGGTGGTGGTGGTTGCTTGTGGCTCGTTTCCATTTCTACTATTACTACGTCTACAAAATATCAGCCTGGATCACTACACACTACACTTCTCCTTGTATTACGACACTTTCTCTCTCACTCAATGTATTTTCTTTAATAGCAGTGTATTATATATTATGTCCAATTCTATAAATTCAGCGTAGCCTGCGTATACTAACACACATGGATTTTCGCAGAACTTTCTGACTCTCACTTTCTCTCTCTTTCTCTGTGGGTGTTATTTTGGTGTGTGTTTAATATCCAGTTAGTGCAGTAGTATATATGTACAAGTAGTAGAAGTGAGAAATCAGCTTAAAAAGGCAAAATAAGTATATAGTGGCACACTAGCTGTAGAAATGTGGACATGTGTGGTGGAAAGCGTTTCCGAAAATGGCATATGGTTTTATGTCGAAGCGATTATGACACGATCGATTTCAGCTATAGCGATAAAATGGAATTCTCTAGACACAAAGTGGAGTGAAGTATGAGCACAAGCCGAATAAGAAGAAGAACGATCATCTTGCTTTATTTTTTTAACCACTTGCTCCCTTTGACTTGGTCTAGTGGTTCTGTACTATATAATATACTATGTGTACATGTATACATTGTAGTATATTGTATGTACCTAAGATACATATGTATGTGGGACTGAAAGCACATGGGCCTTGCTATAATATGATTCCAAAGAATACAGTCGGCAGTGGTCCAGCATCAGATGAAGCACACAGAGTGCAGCAAGCAATGCAATGGTATAAACGAACAAAGGTTTGTCCACTTTAGAGAACTTGTGTTAGTGGGCGAGTGGGACTAGACTATACGGTGCATTCTGCTCCTGAATGTTTTTCCATATTATTCTATCGTTTTTTTTACTTTTTCCGTAAAATTTGTACCGTCAGATGCAGAATTCTAATGGTATCTGTTGCTGTCTGGACATAAACTCTTCATAGTAGCCAGTGGCTAAGCTAGGGTGAGTTTTTTATGTGTCTTACCCACTGCTGTGCTGAAAGACTATATTGAACAATAATGTAACCCATCCCTAGTGAGTAAAATGGCCTTGAGTCGTTGTCGTTTGTAAATGATAAAGGCTGGCAGGATAGGAGTGTTACGTTGTTGCTACTAAAATTTAATTGACTCTTGTTAGAATTTATTCAATCCGATTAAAATTTCTACCTATTACGTGTGAGTATTAGTATGTAGTTACAAAGGCACTGTGTATGTTCGCTGAATCCGTGAGTAATTCCATTATTATCAGTGTACATTGTAGATTTTCGCTAATTAACAGAAGGCCTGACGAGTGTATTATTATTCTCCGATGGCTATCTCTCCTTATGAAAATAATCTGCTTGTAGTGTGTACATAGCTGACACTCGAACAAGCTAATTGGCTTTAGGTGTTTCTATTATTCATTGTAGTGTAAGTATACTTTATATAAGTGTGCAAATATATTTAACAAGCATCCAACGCACCTCCCACCTATTTCTATTAGCCTTTACTCGAGTTACTCACGCATGTTCTTCATTAACATGCAGCTTACCTTCTAAGCTGATTTTTATTTCCCATTATTTTTAAACCTAACGTGTTAAAGAATTTCATTTCTTTCTATACAATAAAAATATTAAGGGCTTAATTTTTACTTTCATAATGCGATTAATAATTGGTGACTATTTTTCCGAACCAACTACATACCTACACCTACTTTCATACTATTATAAATTCATTTTTTGACTTTAAATAACATTTAATGACATTTTAGAATGATATATTATTATTATGTACCTATTTGTATTTTTACAATAATTTCTTCAGGTAAAGTATAAGGTTAAGGGTATGACAATATTAGTCGGAGCTAAACTTTTTGAAAACGAGCAACTGTCCAAAGATTGAATCGTGGGACAAATCTCCCAAGGAAAGGAAAGTGCAGAATTCATCGACCGGTATTAATTTTAATATTGTTTTTGGTCAAGCCCATTTTGGTGCATTTCTGTTTGCATCTTGCAATTTTAAATACTTACTCTCCCACTCCCAATGCATTACGCTCGTACAAAAGACTTAGAAGAATATCATGATTTATTATTGAAGACATAGCCTTGAGTCACGGGGACAAAGAACTTACATGAAACGAAAATAAAGTGAATTTATTTACGTATGTGAATCTACTACACGTATAAAGGAATAGCATATGACATGTCAATCCGGAGTGTGTGTGGAGTTAGTTTTCAGTTGTATGTAGTGTAGCAGATTTGACTTTTCTGCACCAACTCAAGCCATTTTTTTTGAATAATTCACTTGACTACTGTTGTTCTGCGGTGTCAGATGGCGACCTTCCAATTTATGAAGCGGCAGCAGCGGTTACAGTTATGTAGCTCAACTCGGATGAAATGAACTTAAGTCAAAATCCCATGGAGCATCTATAATGCATTTCTTTGTCGGTTATGTACGTCAGTCAAACCACCAAGCAATATATATAACTTCCACTTGGGCTCCTAAGTCACTTTACATTAGAATGTGGTACAAATCAACTTTTGTACTGTTAAAATATTTCTTTTGTGTCAAATAAACAGACAGACTGGGCTTCTCTATTTATGCGTCTGTTTATTCAGTTGCAAACACATGCATTAGTTCGTAATAGTTGTCCTGTGTGCATGAAGCGTACAAGCGACAATGACGTTGTGTCCACAGAACAATGCAAACATGATTTGATATGAACAACATTTCCACTGAGATTTTTATCAACAATTTATTCATCACGTGTGTTTTGAATTGTTTGGTCGGTTCCTTCCGTTCTTTGTTCAAATTGTTTTACATACTTCATAGTTTTGCTCAAATACCTACTATCTTTCTATCCGACAGGACTTTGACAGTTGAGAATACCACTACTTGCCGAAAAATTTAATTAAATGCATTTATCATCCATTTGCTTGAATGCTGTATTACACAACACACTACATATTATAAAGTAATGGAATACTACATAGTACATACCTAGGTACCTAGGTATAATAGTTATTTTCGAAAAATTGGCTAAATATCACTATATGTACTTCTTTTTGCTGAACTTGGAATAATTCGGTATGTATTATTGACGTATTGAGTGGAAATGGGAAGTCGTTTACGTGCTCCCTGTATTACGCATGATACCGACTAAATAGGAGCTATTTCACTGTAAGTACAAGCGTATATATTGCCTATCTGAATGCCTATTATTGTATGGAAATTCTTAAATCAATTTAATTACTTGTTCTGGGAACCCTATTTGTCGGAAATATTAATTTCACTGTACAAATATATGAGAGTGTTTACTGCGAATCGTTTGATGTTTCTCGCTCTCGCTATAAAGTATAATCTGTTCGATTGAATAGAATATTCAGTATAGTATAGTTAATCTTTCCAAATACGATTCCGAATTTAATAATTCACATTCCAGAAACTTTTGCAGTTGTATGTAGGTACGAAATCCTTGAACGTTCTCACAAATGAAAAGCGGACTAGGCAGTGTTAAATATTTGCTTTTATCAGTTTTTCGCGTAAAATATAACTTAATAATAAAAGTGTATTATGAAAACATAGAATAAGGTTTGGAATAAGGTATTATTATAATATGGAGATAAAAGCCTTGCATTCACTTAACAGTTGCATAGTTTGAGTTTGTTGGGATTATAGCACACAGTGTGAAAGTAGATTACCCCTGAAGAGTCCAGGGATGGAGCAGTTGTAATGCGAAGTGTAAGCCTTATCTATTTACCCGGTTGTTGTAGACAGGCTTAAGTATCCGCTGTTCTTTCTCCGTGCTTTCTCCAATTGCTTTTCACATCACAGGAATTTCATTTTGGTACATGACTCAAAGTGAATAAATGTAAAGGAATGGGGCCACGGGATTAGAGAATTCTGATGGAATGGAATCAAGTGGACAGTTACTTCCACTATACCACTGGACTCAAATGCTACGACGAATAAGCATAAGATTTAGCTGCAGATTTCCAATCGATATTTTACATTAGCACATATATGTATGTAGGTATGTGTATGTGTCTGTATAAGGGAAAAGGAAGTAGAACATTTCCTCAGAATGATGGATCACAATTTCAGTTTTTCAGCAAAGTTAAAGTAGTGGCACACTCACATAATAATATGGTGACAAAACTTATTCAAATTGGTGCATGTATACTAGTGTGTTTTTTCTCCACGTATGTACAATTCCACGCGGAAGTTTGTATTGTATAATGCATTACTACTTTAGACTCTTAGCAGGTTTTATGTTGCACTAATATTCAGCTGTACGTATTTTGAATCAAAATGTGCAGTACCTACACAAAATAAAATATGTCTTTTCATCCTTTCCATGAGATTATATATTTTTAAGTAATTTTCAAAAATTTAAAATAAAAGTTGAACTCTTAATGTCCAAATGAGATATTATGAATTCAAGTAGATAAAATATGTACTGTTTTAATCAGATGTTGAAATAATTATGGAGGCATATCCTGCAAGCTTTCGTGCATAATAAAATCAGGAAATTGTGTGCAGGAACAACATACACTTCAATGTAGTCCCACTCTACGATGAGTCCATAACAATCCTATTATGAGCAGTCTAATATTTGTTTCCGCCGTTGCAAAACCTTGAAAGAATATTTAATTTAGACATATGCAGACTTTTGACGTGCAATCTATTTAATAAATTTTTGAAATTCCAGTTTTCTGTGAATGAGAAATGTGTATGAAATCTCTTTCCCTATATACCTATGTAAAATCTGTGTATTCATTACATTACATATATACACAAAATTGTATGTGTGCTGCTTTTCACTCGTAATATTACATAGTAGTTATTCATATTGAGCCGTGAGCATCATCATCGGACAAAAACATATGTACCTACATACTTGTGTACTTGAAACTACCATCCAGCATTTTTAGAATATTGAGTGTTTCTGTCTGTAGTAAGAATTCGCGTTAATACAAATATCACAATATTATTTTACAGAATGTGTATTTCATTGCCTTTCGGCTACCAATTTACTGTGGCACTACCTAAATTAAAACCATGTAGCAATTACTTAATAAAGGTTTTTGTAGCTGTTGAGAATAGTTTTGGGTGAGTGTGTTAATGATAGGCGTTTTGATTAAAATACTTTCCCCAGGCAATTGAATGCTAAAATCACCTAAACTGCTGCATGGTTCATACACAAGTGTGTAGTGTAGGGCATAAGATATTTTGGCGTTTTTTGGTGAAGAGTGAAATGAAGCAGTACAAGTATGCTTACTAGTATGCTATGCGTATGCAGGCAAAAGTAAATGTAAACATTGACCAATATTTGTGTCATGTATTATTCAAACTTGCAATGCTACCACATTGTACTTGTACTCCTACTGCGGATTAAAGTCTCTATGTTTATATAGTTGGGTATGACTATGATTTGTTTATATATGGTATGATGGTACAGCTTGCACATATATTATGCATGTATGTCTGTTTTGAGTAGATTGAACAATGAATAATTCAATTACTTTAACTTTTTACAGGTAAGCTTGGGATTTTCATTTTCCTGTTATGCAAATGACGCACGAACTCAGATGGCTGAACTTTCTCGCTATATATCTGTGTACACAAAATTCGAATAAATGCAAAACGTGGCCTTTCGCAAATTCCGTGTTAAGGTATGAATCCGTACCTAAAGAATGCGGTTGTTGATAGACTTCTCTACTCCCGGGTGAAATGTTTTTAATTACATTTTTTTAAATTTACGAACCATGAAACAGGAAACGACTGTAAACAGAGTAACTGAGTAAGAGAAAATTGATGTCAATATATATCAAGTCATTGGGCGAATTTCCCAGCTATTTCATGCAGTTTCTACGAAAGACATATGTAGTCCAAGTAAATTTTAAAATACATAAGCCTAGCTAAATGTACTATTAATATCTATACACTAGATACACGCTGAACTTACTTTCATTTGCGTCTAATTGTTTTTTCATTTACAATTACTGTACCTCTACATACATTTACAATGTCACAGTATTAACCATCCAAGTAAATAATGAAGTTGTGTATTTGATAGGTTACCTATTTTGTTTCGGTATATTTCATTACACAAATTGTTTGAGCTGTTTAGCATTTCATTTAGCACATTACTATACATATATATAATTAGAATATAGACAGACTCTGTAGAACTTCTGACATGACAAGATAAGACAAGTCTTTGTTTTTAATTATACTTATTTTGTGTAGCAAGTTTCATATAGAATTCGTTATGAAGTGGGACACACACAACAAATATTTCTAGTTAGGTACCTATTTAAGTTGCTAGATAATTCAAAATAACTTGTGACTTGGCTTTAATTAAGCGAAGTAACAGTTTTGTCAAGTAAACTGTAGGTACTTCAATCAACGTGACTTTAAATATTATTTATTTATTGCCTATATAGGTATTTCAAAGCCAATGAAATTCTTCTCCCTTCCTTCTGCATCATAATCTGTGCACAATTAATTGAAATGCATCATAAAATCATTCTTGTTATAAACGAGTTTTCTACTATACAGCCCAAGGCACGTCAACGAATTCGTTGACGTGCCTTGATACAGCCTAAAGTATGAAAATTGCCTTGTCTTACTTCCAAATTTCTCTGAATTCCTTGAATTGAAAATTACTCTTTATACCTACCACAATTTTTCAATTTGCATGTATTCCTCTATGTGCATTTCTTGAAATTAATAACGAAAAGTTTCGGTTATGTTTGAAGATGTTTTATGAATTCCATGCTTGATGTGCAAACATTTTCAAATAACTTAAGAATTTTTAATCAGGTCCAAATATGTATTCTTGTACAGTTCCTTCATCTATAATTACAATTTTGATCTTGTGGAATTTGCATAGTAAATGGTAGATGGATACGATCGGAGTATAGGACCTGTAAAAACAGCAGCATGCACATGAAATTGAATTATATTTATTTACACAGAATCATATACAGAATCATTGCAATGAGATCGGCAAAATCTTAAGCTACTTTATAATGTTTAATTAACCATTTGAGTTTATACAGTACTAGTACAAGCTATGATCCTCTAAACGGCAACAAAAACGGCAAGCATTTATACTAAGTAAATAGAGAACAAAGCATCATTTATGCATTCCTTTACCTCATTGCATTGCCAGCCAAACAAAACCATTTCCTTAGTTGTCAATTGGATTTTGTTAGTCAATATTACGAATTATTTCCATATTCTAATAATGTAGGTATAAACGAAACCTTTCTTACTCAATCACTGAGTTTGGCTAGAGTGCAATGAACTTGACTGTATGAAATAAATGGAGAAAGGTTCAACAATAATGTTCTGCAATTGTTATACATAGTATTATCAGAATAACATATACCCACCATAATACTGTCCATAATGTTTGCAATCAGTTTATCCAGTGTGGTAGACTACTGTCAATTGAATAACTTGGAGGGAAAAAAATCACCATTCAACCGAAATAATTCACATCGTTTTTAGACCTCACGAGGTCTTATAGAGTCGTTATGTCTGTCTGTTTTCACGAACTCATACAAACTGAAATAGAATGTAAATGCCTACAGAATTTACTGCCACAATGAAATTCACTCATGTTCCAGCTTAACCTCAGGTTAAGGATGCTTTTTCGACCCCAATAATTGTTATAATCTCGGTTGGTACTGCAGGGCTTGTCTGTCGTGAATGCGACATATTGACAATAAAAATAACAATTCAATTGACAGCATAATTACTACTAAGTTAACTATTATTAACTTCAACAGTGTTTGTCAAAAAATTACACCCTTGGAGGTGCACGGTGGTGGCTGTAAATAAATAGAAAAACTTTGAAGTAAGAAATATTTACTTTTGAGTGAATTGGGCAGAGATAAAGGAATTTTTTTATAGACAAATTTCTATTGGATAACAGTATTTTCTCATTTAAGACTGAGACTAGATCAGGAATTTGGACACATTAAAAATTACAACAAAATTTAGCCAATATTAGTCGAAATAATGGTCGTTATACAATTGACAGCAGTCTACCCTAGTAATGTATGTATATAGTAATGATAATACAGCGTGTTCAATATATAACGATACGTGCATTAGCCCTACTCAAACTCCCACACTCACCCATGCATTAAAT
>JAQFYB010001187.1:0-35895 GCA_034694085.1 Pogonognathellus longicornis
CGATTTAATACATAGGCGAGTGTGGGACGTTGAGTAGGACTAATACACTTAGCGTAATATCCTGAACACCCTGTACATAACATTATGAAGATGTAATATTATATCCATAATTCACTCACGCCTTCAGGTCATAAATCACAGGATGGATTTAGGAAAGAACATGAAGTGAGTGATAGATAACAAGCAAAACTGTGACTTGCCTACCTTACCTATACATAACACAACAATGCAAACACACAGTAGAAATACAAATCAAATACACAGACAGAAGATGCACAGACAGAAGTGGATTATTTTCGTGATGTGATTTTTTATTAATCCTGAGCATTAAGTTAATATGATTGTATTTTTATTTTTAGAGAAGTGGGAGCAAGAGGAGGAGAGTTAAGAAAAGAACAAGGCCATGAGAATAAGCTTCAAGAAAAAACAAAACTGAATCTGAGCAGAAGAAGAGAACGAGTACAAAAACACACACACAACAAACAACACAAGCAAGATTTGTGTAAACAAAAAACATCAAATACACACACCTCTCCTGGACAGAAACTGAAACGGATGTAATAATTCAAACACCGTCTGCTTGAGTTGCCCTTTTATACCAGTAACCTTTCCAATACTCTCGTCTGCACCCAAATCGGTGAGTTTTGTAAATAAAAACACTTAATAAAATCATAGTGGTACCTAATAATAAGTAATATGTACATGTATACTATATAGAATATGTACTTGCAAAAGTACATCACGTGTGCACCACAAGGCACAAGGCAAGGTACAAAAAATTAGCAAAAGTAGGTAAAGTGATGTTCGCACAAAACAAAGGAGCTCGAGCCAGAAGCGTAAAGAGCTAAAGTAAAAAAGACACAGGAAATGTTATTACAAACGTATTGGGCAAATACTGACAATAATAAAAGAGCACAGAGTGAGCTTAAGTTAGTTCTATAGAGTTCTAGTGGTTTAATTTCAAACTTTTCGGATTCTTTTCACAATCTCATTTGTTTCAATTAAGACGATTTTCTAGCAGATGCTTTGTGCTTACATTACAACTAATTTAGAGAAAATGGGTGACTCCGGTCCGGACATACAGGAGAGTCAGAGTCAGAGAGAGAGAGTCATCGTCAGAAGATGCTATCTCTGATATTGTCCTCGAAAAATTGTACTTAAGCCAAACCAGGTTTAATCCCATGGCATAACTTGTACAGAATAATGGGCAAAATAAACTGTGTATCTTATCTTGTTAGGACACGGATGTGATATGTGATACAAACACAGTTTAAACGAATCCCTGTGCCTTATGTGCTTGTGTCTACCTATATTGTCTATGTGTATACTGTGTAGATAGATTTATAACGGGACTAGTTATTTATACATTAGACACATGCACATTTGTATGTACAGATGTGTACACTAAACACTACAGTCGAGGCAAAAGCCAAGCTAAGCAACGTAAAGCAAAGCAAGTCTTCTCTTTTAACTTCAACTAAACTTTGACCATTTTCATTATGAGCTCATCACAGATAACGTCATCTCCAAAGTATTTATATGTCAACTACTCCATGCTCCTACGACAATAAATTCCAAGCATTTTTTAATTGTTGGACAAATGAATCTAATTAGAAAGAAGCAATCATGTCAGCAAATATTATGTAGGATGACGAATTCTTTTTCATACAGATAGCATGCTTGTACTTTTACTAGTTAAACGATAAACAATTCCCAATAGACAAAAATGAAAAGCTGAGCAACATTTATGTATTTGAGTCTTGAGTCTAAGCAGACTTACTGCAAATACAGTATGTACATCTAGACAAAGTGTATCGTGTATAGTATAGTATAAAACTGTAGCTGTAAAGTGTAGCAGAGTGTGGCGAATTACTCACTTTGTTTTCCCTGGTTGTTTTTGCTCAGAGTCTCGTCTCGCGTCTCTTTTCTGCTGTTTAGGTTGTGTTACGTTATGTATGAGAGTGTGTGTGTGAAATATAGAGCCACAGCAGAAAAAGAAGAAGAATCAAGAGTTAAAGTCCGCAGTGCAATTGCATCCGAGGAGTATTTCTACTCCCAGACAAGCAACACACACAGAGAAAAGCGATATGAAAATAGAGTTGGAAAGATGTTGTTGTTGATATGATTTGTTTTGTGGGGAAAATAGTTCTCTGCCGTTGCTTTCGTTTTTTCGCAAAGGGAAAGCAATGGAAAAGACAAGCGAGCATGAAAGGCCGTTTAAATTCTGCACTATCTTCTACACTTGTTTTTCTTCTTCTTCTTCTGCAATATTGTGTGTATCTAGTACACTAGCAAGGGTGCTCCTTTTACAAATACTCTTTGAACACTCATGCAACACAATACACAGCTTTACATTCATAGTAGTCTTACAAATACAATAGTTAGTACCTACATAAATATAACATACATAAGTACCTATGTACTTGTTAGGTATGTTTATATTGTACACATTATATAGTACAGCCTGTTTATCTCCTGTTGTTGATATCAACAGCCATACTCCTAGCAAAGTAAAAGGTTCTACAGCACACTGAGACAAGAAGAAGATACTGTAGTTACTTTTATACATACTACTAGAACCTCTCTAGATCTAGAAGTGTTGCATTGTACATAGGAGGAGTGTGTATGTAGTAGTGTGGTGCAATGCAATGTAATGGAATCAAATAATGCTACAAACTCTTAGCACTTAAAGGAGATACACAGTATGTGTAGTACATAGTGGTCTATGAACGCTATACATACACAGTACATAGAATTGAAGAGGAAAAAAGCAGAGAGCAGCGCTATGGCAGGCGCAGTTGAATTCTGAGAGTGGGACGGAAGCTGAAGAGCACACACAGGCACCTAAAGACACACACACAGCAGCAACTACCACCACCAACTCTCTCAAGACATGACAGAACGACGAGATTCTCCTGTAAAAAGTCTCTTCTGCAGCAACTTGCCCAAAAGAGAAAAAGACTTTTGTGTGTTTGCATTATAAAAACGAGCATGCTGTAGTATTCATACACAAATACATGCAGTTTACAATTTTGTCGGGTTTCACTCAATACATACAATACAAGTAAACACAAATATATCTAGGGATTTACATACTATATATTGTTACTACTATATTATATAAATATACAAATATATATTTGGGTTACCTTTACCTTGTCGTAGAAAACACAAGTACATACATACATACAAAGTAGACAAAGAAGTTCAACTTGACTAGATTAGGTTAGGTGGTCACAAGAGTCTCACAAACACACACACCGAAATATTATACTACGGCTTAGGTATAAGTATACAGTTTGTAGTATAAGTTGTATCTCTATGTAGTAGTAGGTAGTGTTACTACAACTTCTTTCCCTATGTACGTGTAGTACAAGTTGTGATCTCAAGTACCAATATTGTGCGATGGCACAGGGATGCTCAAGTTTCTCAACTTTTTGAGCTGGGACTGCACTGGGAGGTCTTCTTGTTTCAAAGTTCACCAACAACTGTGTACATCGCATACTGTTAAAATAAGTTGGCACAAGAGCGACATGGCACATAAACTTCTACACAGTTACTGATACTATTCAAAATACTCTCATAAGCAGCCTGTGTGTGAAACACCTTAAATAATGTAATTACAATTTGCAATAATAATATTAATTTCCTCATTCTGAGTAGTTATAGGAGAATAATATGCTGTCCCAAGTTGTCTGTTTATATTAATTACATTGTGAGAGGATTCGTCTCAAGAAATTCGGTATAAACTCCTTGAGTGGAAATTCATGAGAGAAATAATACGGGGGGGGGGGGAGAGAGAAATAAAGAAAGGGAAGGTAATAAAATGGAAAACTTAATTGTCAAAACTTCAACAAAACGAGACGAGACATCGTGAAGAAAGTCATCAGGGTCCATTATATTTATTTTTGTACATCTATGATCCACCCGTTTCCAGCAGGCAGTAGTAAAAACTGTAGTGTGACGAGTAAGAATGAGGTTGCAAGAATGAGTACCTAAGAAACAGCTTCCAAGTTCCAGAAAAAGAGCACAGCAAAAGCTTTGCGCAGTCTGACACAAAGACGCTGGTTTAATGTAGTGTTCGTGTAGGACTTCTGCTTTAATTACTAAAGTGTATATTGATGACATTGAGAAACAAAGACCCGGAAAAGACTTTTAGTTAAAGCAATCAAACCAGAGTAGCTACCTGTCAAGGTGGTGGTTGGTGGTGTTAGTGGTGGTGGTGGGTGAGTGACTACGAACCATTAGCATCAACTATGTATTGAGAACAGGAAGATACATAAAAACAGTAGGATAAATAAAGTGATTTTGATTTGATAGTGCAGGATGTTGTCTTACTTGTTTATTCCACCTTGTTTTTCATTCTAGGGTAATTTGATTTCGGATTTATGTTGACTACAATTTTAGCAAAGTAATTGAAGTTGTCATTCAGTGTGTAGTTTAGTGTCGTGGTGTATTTGTTGCGAAATGCGGGTAGAGTAGGTAGATTAGACATACTGGAAAGTAGAAACCTAAACCGGTGTGATGTTACTTTACTGGTACTTTGTACATGGCTAGCGGGAGCGGGTATCTTCTTCCTCCAACTGTTGTTTAATATTACTTATATATTTAATGCAACTCTGCGAGTCTTAGGTAACTTTGTGAAATAAGCGGTTTCAGTCTCTCTCTGTTGTCAATGTGTGAAAACGGTTTTCGGAGGTACCTACTGATCTAGGTGCAAAATACCTCAACACAAAAACACACGACCAGCTTTTCCAGTTTTGGTTTGGAGAAAGTTGTTCTTGTTCCAGGAGATTGTATTTGTTGTAGAAGAAGGCAAAGGAGAAGGGAACAGGGAAAAGCTCTCATCATTTAGCAACCACTCTACACTTTTCCCACGTGCACCATCAACATCAACATTGCACCTACAGAATCTTGAGTGAATGCTAAGTTTACTTGGCAGTTGGCAGGCTGCTACCACCAACCAACTCCGAAAGACTGGCACTTGTATTATCTCTGTCTGTCTGTCCGTCGTTGTGTATTCGAAATCTCCGTAGATATAATATCGTAGCAGGGACGACGGGAGGTTTTCGGTGATGCTGAAGGAGGAAGTGTTTTCTATTCCCCAGATGTATTCCGAATTCAGATATACTGTGTGCATTCAGCATTGCATTGCAGTAATGTACTTTGCTGACATAGTGCCGGGAAGATAAGCGGGAGTAGTTTTAGTTATCATCAACGCTATACTTAATAGAAATGCTGAATACACTGACATCAGTCTCCGAGTAGACTACTGTCTCTCAACTTTCATTTAATCACCATCACCAGAAGAACTGCTCGTATTTAGATAGATATGTGTTTGTCTATTTGTTTTGTGTCCCACAGTGACTAATCCATTTGTTTCATGGAAGTTGTAATTTTTCTTTTCAGATCTTGTTCGTCATTCGAGTGAGTAATTGAGAAAGAAGTGAAGTCATCATCGTCTTTCGTTTCATCGACTAAGAAAGCCCTGTATAAAATATTTCAAGGATAAACAGCTTATTTACTTGGCAAGGAGGAAAAGGACAAGCGACAAGAAAGAAAAAAGGCGAACGACTCCAAATGTACCTGGACAACAGTGAAAGTAAAAGCTGATTGTGGGTTTAGAATTAGGTTAGAAAAGTAGGCTTAGTTTTTGTTTTGGGGATCAGTGTTATATTGTTGTAGTAACCGTTTGTAGTCTATTAGGTGCAGAAATATTTTTTTGGCGTGATGGGGAGAACAGTGAGTGCGTTTAGTGGGATGAGGAAGCTGTTGCTGGTGGTGGGCACAGCAGCCTGTTGTTGTATTTCGGGTGCAGCCGCAAATTCTAGTAACGAAACGGAATCAGATGAATTACCAAAATGTGAACCTGGATTGCTTCTTCCTGTGTGGGAGCCCCAGGATGACCTTAGTTTTGGAGATCGATTTGCAAGAGGTCTTGCCTATTTCCTTGCGATGTTGTACATGTTCATTGGTGTCAGCATTGTATCAGATAGGTTCATGGCTTCCATTGAAGTCATCACGTCCAAAGAGAAAGAGATTAAAGTCAAGAGACCGAATGGAGAGACGCAAATTGTAGTCGTAAGAGTTTGGAATGAGACTGTAGCCAATTTGACTCTGATGGCTTTGGGTTCCTCAGCTCCTGAGATTCTTCTCTCCATCATTGAAATCTACGCTAAGAATTTTGAGTCTGGAGACTTGGGTCCTGGAACAATCGTCGGTTCAGCAGCTTTCAATCTTCTTATCATTATTGCCATTTGTGTTTATGTGATCCCCAACGGAGAAGTTCGAAGAATTAAGCATTTGAGAGTATTCTTTGTCACGGCGGCCTGGTCCGTTTTCGCGTATGTTTGGATGCTTGTCATCTTAAAATTCATCACACCCGGTGTCGTGGATTTATGGGAAGGTATAGTTACGTTCCTCTTTTTCCCAGCTACTGTTTCAACGGCTTACATCGCTGATCGACGACTTCTCATTTACAAATACCTCAGCAAACAATACCGAATGAACAAACGCGGTGTCATCGTTGAAGCCGAGGGCAGCGGTACCGAACTAGGAAAATTGGGCAATGAGGGTCTTAGAGTATTCGATGAAGAGGGCATGAGCGACGAAGTTCGGGAATTTGAAGAAAGTCGACGGGAATACATTCGAGTTTTAAGAGATCTGAGGAAAAAGTATCCGAACATTGAAGCTGAGCAATTGGAGCAGCTGGCACGAGAAGAGATTTTGAACAAAGGACCCAAGAGTCGTGCTTTCTACCGAATGCAAGCTACAAGAAAACTGATGGGTGGACAGAATCTCATGAAAAAGATCCAGGAGAAAGCTGCGTCCGAGTCAAGCATAGAAGGTGTCGGAGTGTCGGATGCAACCGAGGAGAAGAAAGATGAACACTTATCCAAAATTTACTTTGATCCTGGTCATTACACTGTTATGGAGAACGTTGGAGAATTTAAGGTGACAGTAGCGAGGGATGGCGGGGATTTAAGTCTCACCGTTCTTGTTGACTACAAAACTGAAGACGGAACAGCTTCTGGAGATGCGGATTACAAGTCAGCTGAAGGCACAGTAACTTTCAACCCAGGAGAAACAATCAAGACAATAACACTGGAAGTTATCGATGACGACGTATTTGAAGAGGATGAGCACTTTTACGTTCGTTTGAGCAATGCCAGGTTTTCTCCAGACTCAGTCACAAATGGAGCTGCTGGTCAGCCTCCAAAGCTCCCTGAAGTACAACTCACCACCCCATTCTTAGCCACTGTAATCATTCTTGATGATGATCATTGTGGTATCTTCAATATTGCCACAAAAGACGTTGAAACCGTTGAATCTGTGGGCACATATGACCTCAAAGTTAGCCGATGGAGTGGTGCTCGAGGACGCGTTGCCGTGCCTTACGAAACTGAGGAAGGAACTGCCAAAGCTGGAAAGGATTATGTTCATATCGAAGGAGAACTCGTCTTTGAAGATAACCAAACCGAGTAAATATTCAAGAATTATAATTAACTATATCTAATTTAAAATACAACAAAATAAAGTAATGGTACAGCTAACGTATAGTGTGACATGAAATTTTATGAAAATGATTTTAACTTTTACTACGTTTGTTTTCAAGGTGTTATATCCCTGTGCAAATTTTAGAAGAGGACAGCTACGAAAAAGACGTTTTGTTTTATGTAAACTTGAAGGAACCCCGTGTACTAGAAGGCAAGTTTTTAATTTTCCTTTGTTCCGTTTCTTGAGTTAATATGTTACCGACTCTTCTTGTTTACTATTAATAGTTTTATTTATCAGTACTTTTTAATGATTCAGAAAATAGATAGTTGGTTGTTGATTTCCAATTGTAGATTTTCTGTTGGTTTATTTGCTTGTGGTGAGACGTACTGATTATTTTTAGCTTTTGTTGATGGTAACTTTTTCTCAAGTAACTATTGAATGAATGACTGGGGTGTTTTTGTGAGCCATGAGGTGAGTTTTGAGAGAGAATTTTCTGTTAAATGCGCCGTAAGTGCTGATTTAATGATTTAATTTTTAATATGAGGAATGCTCCTTGTGATTTTAGTTTTGGTTATGTGAAATGATGAGGAGGCCGACTAAGCACTACAGTAGATTGAATTAAATTGTAATTTATATTTTTTGATTGGTTTGCTGCTGTCATGTTTCTATATTTTAAGTGTGAGCTACTATTGAATCTTTCTTATGATTTATCTCTGTATATTCTAGTGTAATTTTGAAGCACCTAATGTACTTTTCTCTGATACTTAGTTTAACATCAAGTTCTTGAATGCAATCTTCAAAATTACTCACGCACATTACACTTGATAATTGCCGTTGCCGACAATCTTCTTAAAATCACTTACCGGAATAAATGCAATTAGCACTTACCTCTCTTCGTCTAGATTTGTTAGTAGTCTCGTAGAGGCAGTGTTAAATAAATACTACAAAATTGTCTTACAAAATTGTCTTACAAAATTGCTATTAGTACAACTAGTACACGCAGAATTAAGTACTACTCCACTACCACCCAATTTAGCGACGATTTCTGTCGACTTTAATAACAAACCTTCCAGTTTCAAAAATTATAATTGCGTTGATGTTGCAGTTGAAGTAGCATTTGTTGAGTCGAGAGAATTGTACTTGATTATTGTTATACATACTAGAAAAGGGCAGTTGACTTATTTTTAAGTATACAACTACACCAACATAAAAAAACAAGTATCAACATAAAGAAATCGTTTTCAATGCAATGCTAATTGGTTTTTTCCCTGTTACATATTTTTGTGTCCTGCCATTGAACACTTGTGTTTCCGTATCTGCCGTAAAATCGACTCTCTATGAAACAATCTCAAACAAACAATCAAATGAATGCCTATACTCCAGTAAGTGCGATGTTCACAATCAAAATGCTTAGCAGTCTCTTTTAGTTCTCTTCTTCTCTTTATTTCCATCACCACACCTTTGGAAAATGTCCAACACAAAGTCTGGATAGAGTATCACCTTATCATGTCCTCTGTAATGTTTAAATCCTGTAGTTTACACACTTTTTGTAATATGTACTGTAGATCAGAGAAATACTTTACTGTATTCATATTATTAATTATTTAATCATAGTCCTTCTCTCTTTCTCATTTAGTTAGTAGAAGTAATCTCAACTTTCATCATTCCTCAATTCTTCTGTCACTCAATCTGTCCCATCCAAATCTCAAAACTCTTCCTTCAATCCTTCTCTTCATCATTCACATTCACAGTAGAGATGACAATTCTAAACCCAAGAGCCGTAGATGACTGACTCCACTCATTGGACTCATAATAATATTCTTATTATTATTACTCTCTGTTACTATTATTACTATACAATTAAACTATGCTGATAAATACTTGCACTTTGCACTACTGCAATGCACTACTGCAATGCACTCTGCAATCTTTCTCTATACAGTTAGAGATTTACTTATTAGCTGACTGCCTTTATACACATACTTCTTATTTACTCTAACTGTATTTAGTAGGTTGTCTTTGTCGAATGCTATTTTTAATGCCCACTCTCTCCGGCCTCCTCAACTAACATAATACTTATCTTAATAACACATAGGATCAGCTTATTTACAAGTAATCAACTAAAACGTATTTTACAGCTTGTCAATTTAAGACGCTCAACTGTAGAGATTCGTTCAAACAGTCTTAAGTCTTATCTCCTCTACGTCTCACCATGAAAACTAATCTTTAAGTAGATGGTCATGCCAGTCGTACCTTTTCAGTATGCCTATAATGATTTAATGATGCATATTATATTTTATTTGATACAAATGAGAATTAAGCTGCTTAAACTCTGTATATAGAACTCAAATACATACAGACCGTTACTTGGATTTAATCTAAACAAACAAGTGTTGATGTGCAAATATTTGTTGCCTCAATGCTTGTCATAATGATACATAGCTAAGTATTCCAATTTTATAGGTAAGTTGGTAGGTGTATTGTTTACCTTTACTGTAAAGCAAAGCAGCAATTGGGGCAACGTGATTTAAGCGCCCTACCATTTACTGATCTATGATATATGTACAAAGCACAAACAGTTATTTAATTTATTAACCCAAGTATCTTGAATCAATAAGTAATTATGTTTGAACATTAGTGCTGCACACATAACGGTATTACTTATTTATAATTGCTCTACATGATTCAGCTTTTGAGACTTTTTTCTCCTTACATGTACATTGCTGTGTACATATGCACACAAAATGTGTGTACAATTATTAGCTTATCGCTTCATGAAATCAGAATTCTATGCAGTTGTTTTACTTTGAATTTGAAGGTTATCAGCACTCACAAAATGATAAAATGTTGCTGTGCAAACATTGTATGTATATGTAATACTAAAAATCTGTATTTTAGGAAGTCCTGGCAAAAATAACAGGTATATCACCTATATCAGAAGGTTACATGTGTTTTTACTTATTTACATAAAACTGTGTGTGCGTGTGCCTTATATATGTACACATTATAAGCCTATATCACATCACATCAGGGAAGGCGAAGATGCCAAAATGGATGGAATCTTGAATCTACGTAAAAGAATAATGAATTTTTTCAAACATGATTTTTTCGCAGCCACTCTAATACTCTTACGAAATTGACAGGGAAAGTCAGTGTAATTTCACTTCATGTTACAAACAGTCTTTTTTCGATATTTGTATTCTCTGCACGGTTCGTTTATATGAAAATTGAGTTGGAAGGTTCATTCATTATGTATGGCATCTTGGCATCAACTGGTGTATGTATATTTGTATATGCCTATCTATATAGAAGAAGCCATTTCGTCTATTATGTATGTATGCTCCCAAATAATTGTTGCTTCAGAATTATTCATCTACTAAAAGATTGGTTTTCATGATTCAGACTTCCTAAATGAGTTTCATGGACAATACTTCTAATCTAAAATTGTATGAAATGAAATTGATTTGATTATTACTAAAAGCGAATGCAAACGAGGACGGAAATTCGGAATTGAGTAACTTTACATGCTCTATGTATGTTATGTAATGTAGGTAGTCGTAGACTTTGGTAGAGTAGTGTTTAGTGGAAATGAACATGAAATACAGCAATAAAATGTGATTAGGTACGTACAACTACATACCGGTAAGATACAATGCCTACCACGAAAGAATTAATACGAAGAGTAGCACGGTTTAATTTTAATGGAGAAATGCCATTTGTGTTGGCGATGAAATGATGTACAGTTTTTAGTTTTTATATTTTGTAAGTGTTATGTTCTGAGTCTGATATTTCCAACTTTTATCTAATTGTCTAATAATTTTTACTACCATTATTTAAGACTACCGACCTGCTGCAAGGAAAAGGAAAGCTAAAGGTTTAAGAAGTGATTTTTATCTAATTATAAATACATGTTCTCTTTAATGGCCTATGTGTTCGTATTCGTATTGCATTCCTCTTACTCTCTCTCTCTCTAAGTGTTTCGTCTGATCCACTGACAAATAATCAGACACGACTTTACTGATGAACTGAAATAAGGAATCTGTCCTGTTGTATTTATGTACACCTACTTTACACACGAAGTAAAGCGTGTACAACCATAAGAGTAATTATTATATGTTAGTCGTTCGTGCGTTCGCAGAAAAGTAAAATTTGACTTGACAGTATTTTATTTTGTGAGTGTATTTAATTTTTCTTTTAGAATTAAAGCTTAAGTAAACACCACAGTCTGTAGGTTCTCATTAACAAAATAATGCTGAACGAAAATTTTGACGCAAAGTTGATTTAGAAAGCATTAACGGCAGTAATGATAGCAGCCTCGCTTAATTTAATTTAATTGTAGCAACTACCCATTATATTGTAACTACAAAAGTAATTTAATAACTCCACGCTCAAACTCCCCGTCCCTGGCTCCTAATTCTCTGCTCCGATTTTACTCACTCTCTTGGCCCTCGCCTCTCGTCTTGCCTAAATGTTGAATCCCAAGAAAAGACCCACGATACTCAAAGTCTCTATTTCTTTTATTGCTTTCATTTTTACATTTTTTTATTTTTACATTTTTTATGTTTTTGTTCACTTTTTTGTTGTTGTCTTTAGTATCACATGAACGTACGTACTTACTTAAAAGTATTTGTATCAATGTAACACGTTACTTTCGTAGTAATGTCTTTATTTTTATGTGTACTATGATTTATTCTTATATTATGTGTAAATTATTTCGTTTATTATATACTAAGTAAGTAGTTTTACTTATTTAGTATCTATAATATAACGGCCGAGACATTAGGCCAAACAATTCATGTGGTGGTTGTGTTTGGGGGTTAATTGTATGAACATCAGATGAAGGAGCTGCGTTGACCATATCTCAGAAAGACAAAGACGACCTAACTGAGGACGACAAGATTGCGATGGAAGGCTGGCCAAAATTGGGCAACGATATTCGTGCACAGATCCGTGTCAAAGAGAGCAAAGAGTTCAAAGTAAGTTCCTTCATGGAAAATATACGCACTACAAAATGTACCATGTGTTTTCCCTATTTTCACTCAAAAGCTAATGTCAAACAATGCATCTGCGTATTTGTAAGCAATATAACATGATTTGCTTGTAATCTACAACATAATAATAATGGTAATATGAAACGGGTTCAGGAAGTGTGTTGGCATTATATTATGAGGGAAAGTGAAAGGGAAATGCGTGTTAGTGACTGGCATGACATGTTCAGCTAATATTTACACAATGACAACTCTGACAGCTATAGGAATCTGAAAATCTTCATTGTGTGTTTATGTAGCTATTGTGAGTTGAGACTAGATACGGTATAAATTACAAAGTAATGCCTATTTCAGTTTCACACAAATAATGCCATTAGCTGTCTCGTGTATCTGTATGTATTATAATTATATTTTGGAAGATAGTATCTGTAGTAGCTACAGATTCGTAACTAAAACATACATGACAAAAGCTGATTGTTTTTATGTTTTGATAAACACATTTTAGAATACTGTCGACAAGCTGGTTCAGCGAGCTAATGCTTCTCTCCTTGTTGGCTCTTCTTCGTGGAAAGAACAATTCATTGAAGCAATCACTGTCAATGCTGGTAAGCCTCGTTGAAGCTTTATTTTACATATTTTTCCATGTAGTAGCATTGTACTAAGTAGCAAAGCTTTGTTCTCGTGTCCTGTTATAATTTATAAATTTATAATGTAGAGTATGTGCATGAATAAGTATTAGATGTACGTGATGTTGAATTCTAATGTTGTTAATGTGTAAATAACAGGAGACGATGAGGGCGGAGACGAAGAAGATGAAGAAGGAGGTGGTGGTGAGGAGAAAGTACCGTCATGTGGTGACTATGTCATGCACTTTTTAACTATCTTCTGGAAAATCATTTTTGCGTTCATTCCTCCTACAGGTAATAACAGAGTTTGCCACTCCTTCTCCAGTTTCTAACACAATTCTTTCATTTTTCTCAAGGGAAAGCCTATTAACTGTATTATACATAGATTTAGGGTTAATCAACATCTTCTTCTTCACTTATGTCAAATTCTCAGCAGAGAGTGTCTGTCTATATTCTTCTGAATGTGTATTGTGTGTGTATGCTCCATCATCATAGTATCATTCCATGTATACATCACAATTTATCCCTGTATAGATTTACAGATAGTTATCATTATTATACTCATCTACTGCCATTTCATTATACATTACATTTCCTTTATATTTCTGTCTATTATATTCAAATCCTGATTTAGTCCATAACATTCATTACATATGTGCACATTTTAAATACTTTTATACTGATATGTATGACATGTAGTAAAATGGAAGCACGAAATAAGAGCAGGGAAAATGCATGTGATTTCATATGGAAGTACAAGTGAGTAGTTTAAGTATAATACCTACGTAATAACAATGATGATGCACTTACATAGTTACTTGAGTGAGTGAAGGTGCCTTGGTGGCACTGGCAGTGGCTTGCATGACTTTTTACATGTCAAATGTTAGTGTAGTTGTTATGTGAGCGTTGTTTGTGTACTTGGAAGAGTGATGTGCACAAAATGCGTAGTAGCTCATGTAAATGGAAAAGGCAACCCTAAACGATGGCAAGTGTTTGTACAGATATGGCAGGTGGATACGTAGCATTCGTCGTGTCAATTCTCGCTATCGGAGTCCTTACAGGCGTTATCGGAGACTTGGCCTCTCATTTGGGTTGCACTGTTGGACTCAAAGACTCTGTTACAGCTATAGTTTTTGTAGCTCTGGGAACCAGTATTCCAGGTAACATACGCAAATCCTCTTCTTCCCTCCTTCCTTCCTTTCCAGAAATCCTCCCTCGCCATCCGTCTCTTTTTTCTCCTTTTCTCTCACTCTGACATTTAGTTCGTTCTACAGGCTGTTAAATAAAATTCATATATCTTTTCCTTCCTTTCACTCATCCTTTCGCATCATTTCGAGGAAATTACTTTTTTACAAGTTGTACTACTTTTATTTCCTTCATGAGCCAACAAAATCCTTCTCAAACGAACCAACCATCCACTCAGTCACAGACTCGCAGAAAAGTAAACTACTATAATATACTACCCTGTTCACTCTACGAGCGCAATCGATCTGCAATATAAATACTACTCGATCCTCGTAAAAGATTCACTGTACTGTCAAATTGAAAGCTACGTGTCATTAAAATATCCAAGGTAGAGTCTACGTACGCGATATGACCCTTATCTGTATATGCATTACCAAAATGTTATCTTCGTCTGTAAGGTAAATAGTTCACATACGTATACCTATTTAGTAGTATGTAGTCTGTAGTAGTAGTACTCTGTAGATACAGTTTTGCATTTGCATACGCACATAAATTACTACGTAGATACCTATATTATACATAGAATTGCAATGTGTTACAAAAATGTACACTAGATCATACAAATCTGGAGAAAGCTTGTGGTATGATGTTATACATAGCTATTATAGGTTACGGCATAAATCGAATTTCTTCATTTGCAAATGAAATGAGTTTTGTGGTATTTTTTCAAGAACTCCCCTATGAAAAGTGTATAAAGGTATATGAAAAGGTATATACAGTTAATAACAGGCTTGAGAATAATTTTATTATTTTAAACTTTGTAGTGTAGTAGACAAGATTATTTTTTCGTTGATTTTATTATTAGTGGTGAAAACCAGATTAGTACTATTTGTATTTTAAAGTTCATTTTTCAGAATTTTGAATTTTCTACATGAATGAAACTGTTTAATAGAAACAAGTTTGGATTTGCTATTCAGATTTATTGGACGGGTATGTAACATTCGTGGTTTCCATTCTTTCAATCGGATGTTTAACGGCATTAATTGGAGATTTGGCATCCCATTTGGGCTGCACTGTCGGTCTACGAGATTCCGTAACTGCTATTGCATTTGTAGCCCTTGGTACGAGTGTCCCAGGTAAAATTCCATTCGGGCCAGTACATTAGAGTCACGTCCAAAACTGCTAGCAACAATTTCTCGCTAGTCTTTTTCTTGCTATACAATAGTGTACTTTAAACTGATAAGCGTAGAAAACTGAACTAAACGCAGTACTTCATTCACGTAGTTTTTCTTATAGCCTTTATTTTAGCAGCCTATTTTTAACAACAATAGACGCATAGTGTATTAACACCATTCTGTAGTAGAAATGGTTTACTTTTATTTTTAAGCTGTAGTTTGTAGTTGTAGTTAGTAACATTCTTTCGTAGTGTGGCACAAGAAGCAGCCTCAACAAAGACATAACATGCTCCTTTTTGTATCATTTCTGTTTTTAGCCACAGCTTTCACTATTTGTCCTGTGTACATGTATGTCTATAATTTTTTCAATGTCTTTCTCCCTTGTGTATTGTTATTAGTATTTGTAGTATGTGTGTACAAGATTATATCCTTTATAGTGATCAATATTTCGCTATTGATTTTTCTCGCCTTTCTCTTGTATTTGTATATTATTATTTCTTTTATGTACATTTTGCAGCGTATGCTATACATGTACAAAGAGTACTATAGCTTTGGTTTAGATTAGTCTGCTGTGTTTTGTTTTGTATATACTAGTATAGACACTTTTTATGATTTTATATATTTATTTTGTCGTATCGTATCATTGCAAGATTAGCAGGCGACTCATTTCTTGCATCAACAGCTTTTCATCAGCCCTATTATTGATTACACGCGAAAATGTAAGCTCTGTACGAAACAAAGAGCATTTATGCAGTCAGAAGTGACGCAGATGATATAGAAATGAAAAAGTGGTAGAGTGCAATCCTAGTTTTCATTCTAGTCGAGTGTAAATTACTATTATTATTCCCATAAATTACTAACTGTGAGTATTAAGGCGTCTATGGCTATACACATGGACAAAAACATATAACTAGAACTACTAAATAGTAGAGAGTATAACATAATACATTTATACGAGGTTTTGATTGCAATTTTGTACACCCGCCAGTTCTAGACAAGTGAGACAAGTTTCCAAATGTATATACATGAAAATACTTGGAATGAGTAGGTATGATTACTACCGTAGGGCTTGGATTGGATTAACATTTCAGATTTTGCTGTAAACATGTGCTATGTTCATTTACAACTAAACTGTAGAGTTATTCTCATTCAGTTTGACTTTGTGGTTGTCAAATCACCAACTGAGACAAAACCTCAAAGCAACCAAACTAGCCTCACGAATTCTGAACCACAGTATTGCTACTTTAGTTACAATTGTTAATATTGTAATTGTTGTTGTTTGAATTCATTCCGATCCAAAGTTGTGCAAACAACTCCTTCTACGTGTTGTATATGTACACTTGTAAACATGAAACAATGTTATGCAATAATATGCGAGTGTTATTACATAATATCCTTGAGGCCACACGCAGACTGCCTCCACAACGAGTTGTCTAACTTGTGTATCCCTTTTAGTAGATTTATTGCCTTTTTAGTTGCAGAGTATGACTCTATCTGTATCTTACTCAGTGAAATAATTTTGCGTTGCAATTGACTCAAAAAGGAAATACGATCTGAAACAAAAAGTGCTATTTACTATGAAGCTTTGAATTCCTGTCTTGCGTGCACAGTACATCTATATATACTCTTAACTTGCGGAAACTTGCAGCGCCTTTCCTCAATATTGACCCTGTCATTTTCATTTCTGATTTCAAAAAGCTTTTCCACTTTACTTTCTTATTCATTGATTTCATGTGCTCATTACTTTATAATTTGTGTATAGCTATGATGTATGTATTAATAAGAGGATAACGAATACTAATGAATTTTGTCTGTGGGGACATGATCAACTTGACAGATACGTTCGCAAGTAAAGTAGCTGCTATTCAAGATGAGTATGCCGACGCTTCCGTTGGAAATGTGACTGGAAGCAATGCTGTTAATGTCTTCCTGGGTATTGGTATTGCATGGACCATGGCTGCTATCTACCACGAATTTTTCAATCCTAACTGCAAGGAAGGTGCTGTCTGTGGTAAATTCAACGTAGACCCTGGAAGGTATGAAAATGTCATTTTTTCATAGGATGTTTATTATTCATACTACTTGATTTTGAATATTTTGAGAATTGTTAATATTTTGTTGCAGCTTGGCGTATTCTGTGACGATGTTTTGCTCTGTGGCTCTGATTGCCATAGCCATAATGTTAATCAGACGGTTTCCTCAATGCGGTGGAGGAGAACTCGGGGGTCCAAAGAAATTCAAGTATACTACCTCTATCTTTTTCGTTTGTTTGTGGTTGTTCTACGTTACTATGTCATCTCTGGAAGCCTATGGAGTCGTACAAGGATTCTAAATACGACTCATCCGAATAGCTTTCATTTCATGTAAGCCATTACATTTACTGTCAACAGAAATGGTAAAGTTTATAGTTTATTGGATAGGTTGGTTGTTGTTTGTATTTGGTGTGGACTTACCGTAAGGGATGATTTGATGTGTAATAGACAGAGACTTGCAATGAGATTTCCCTGGGTCTCCGCCAAGAGCAAATAAACCCAAAGCGAAGATGAAATGAGACAGAGACTCCAAGTCTCACCTCACACAACGCATCTTGAATGAAAAAAGTTGAAACGGCTCAGCTCATACATTTCATTACATTTACTAGTTTGTAATAAAATTCCTGTCGTTTCAACTTCTAATCTCTCCCACACTACACTCTTCAGTCAGATACCTCAACTCAACATTACGTAACTAAAAGCTAAACTAAAGATAAGGATAAGCAAAGCTAACACTCGCCGAACCAACCAAACCAACATTAGAATTATTGCTACTACAAACTACACACCACTCTACTTACTAGGACTACTGTACTCCCTGTACTCTCAACCTCACTTAACTTCTACAAGTATGTACTTAAGACAACGTACACTCATAAATGATCATGTTTATACACAAATTACATACTGCTATAATATACACATACATATTATACAAATAATAATCAAATAATTATTCAACTTTTCTCAACGAGTAGCTCCGCACTGTATGCAAGGTCAACAAAGAATGACTGCGAGTGAGTGTAATTAATTACAAGACACTTTTAATTCTATCCAAAATATTGTAACTTCATTTGAGTGTTGCGCATGGACACATTCAGATGCTATGTATACTTAAAAGATGTAATGTTCATTTTATTTCTCGAATTGTAAAACTTTTCCTTGTTTAACAATATATTATAGTAATGATTTTGCGTTGACAATCCTTTGCTATGTAAAATATGATTGATATTGATAAAACGTAATTGTTATTGTCATAATTCGTACTATATGTATCATTGTAAATTACTATATTTCTGTTATTTGTAAAATATTGCTATATTTATCACTTTAAGAGAACAAATTCGATGTTGAGTAAATGTACAAGGTATGGATAACCTACTGGTGAGGAGTAGGCTATACTCATATCACACCTGTACATTTTAAGCAACACTGAAATCCAAGCAAACCTAGGTACATAGTAAATTGTGTAAGAAATGGACAGAGTGTTTACAATATTGTTGACGGTTGTTGGTAGTTAATTTGTAGTTTGGAAATATTTATTATATCTATATCTGCTAACAGGATTATAACTACAGATAGTTACTATTATTATTACAATTACATGACTGCTATAATTTCATAAAAACTTAAACTCAACTCAAGGATTCGGTCACAAAAGATATGCAGACGGGCATGTAATTAGATACTTAAATGCAATAGCACCAGTAATAATTGAAAATGACATTAATTGACGTAGCACGCCGATGTTTTAACACTAGAGACAAACATGAAAGTATGTGATGATTCTGATTCTGATGAATGTTTAATGGGGAATGATTGGTGAGATGTCTCATGAATAAGAAAACGTAGTTGTATAAGTACTACATGTAAGAATTATTATTATTATGTTATAGAAGATGATAATAATAATAATTATAATAATATGATTACTGTAATATGGTTATACTTAAAGTTAAAGCTAAGATTGTGCTATGACAATTTTTATGTTCATTCCAAACCCTTGCAACTCTTCCACCTCTCATTTATGGTCCAACTGAACTTTGTCCAGAAGTACACGATGATCTATAGTGGGAGGTATAACATGTAAGATGTAGGCGTATCTATAGACGATAAAATCAATTCATTAAATATTTAACAAAATTACCAAACTACTAGAAACAGGAAAGTAAAATCTCATTATTGTGTATCGATGTAAATAAGTAGAATGATCTTACTCTTATTATTAGACACAGTAGAATACATGTAGTGTATAGGATAACAGTAATAGAGTTAATTATTAATTACTACTACTAATAATTAATAATAATCCAACCAAATGTTGTTGATGACTCTTCCTTGTTGACCATTCACTCATGTTGTTGTTGTTATTGTCGTAATTATGTAAATTTCCAAATATGAATATGAATTAGACTTAAAATACCTTTAGATTGTATACACAAGAATCATTGGGTCTGTTACTCATAATTAATTGTATTGTAATAATGTATTGCATTATTATGAATTAGTATTGTAACACAATTGCTACTATGAAAAAGGTTAGAAAGGTAGAAAATACAAGAACTTGATGATGATACAAACAAACAAATGATAGGATGTACACACACATGCACACACTCACACAGTAGTAGAAGAAAAATGACACAAAAAGGTTTTGTGATACGAGATTCACACACTTACTTATTACTAGTCAGTTCAACGTGTTGTATAATATTTGCAACTGTTATACGAGTTTATACGTTTACAAAAATGCTGAGAGAGAATACAATGTAGAGGTAGTTCTAAAAAGTTCTAAAACAGTTCTAAGCAAAATAAAAAATAGCCAAGCCATGCAGCAGTCGAAGGAGAAACAGAAACAGATGAGACAGTCATTAAAACTTAAAACAAACCAAAAAGTCTCAACTGAAACTATTAAAAATACATTTTCTCGTATTCTGCCCAGTATTTCGATCCCTGTTACTACAAAAGGAATCGATGCAATGAATTGCAATAAAAACGAGATGCTATAAATCAGTCAGAAAAGCAACTGAATACTAAGAAAGATATACCGTTAGGAAAAAATATTCTAGCAAACAAACCAGGAATAATACTTTATGATTTACAGAATGTATTTACATAGTTATCTCGTTAACCTTAGATCCTCATTGTAGTTGTAGTTTATGAGTATTGTATACCAGTCAAATGTTTGAAGTCATTATTTAACCTACTAGTCGAGAAAAATAGCTAAAAAAACATGAATAACTGAGTATATTTATTTAGGTTTATCGTTATTACATTACTACTACTGGTCCTTGGTCCTGAAAGATAATTTAGTTTACACTATAAATACTAATGGAGGCGTTAGCAGTTAGGAAATATATTTAGTTTAAAGAAAAAATCTATTCTGATAAGAGACGTGTGAGATGATGAAACAAAAACTTGGAAAACGATAACGCTGATTTTCTCTCTATGTATTTACATAATATTATTCAATATTCTGCCGTAATAGGGGTGTTTTGGAATTTTTGAAACACCTCCTACCTATATCTTACTACAATTAGTAAAAATTCGTATTAAATTGCAGATTTGTGTGGGTTAAATACACACAGAGGCTAGAAAAGTAAAGATAAGTATGTGGTGGCTAAAGTAAATGAATAGATTGTTGTGTAGATCTAATATTAAATACTTATGTCGATTTTAAACCTATAAGTAGAAGCTGTTGTTTCACTTGGAGCCGAATTGTTTGGAGAATCTTATAATATTATGATTTTGTGTTAAAAATAAATAGTTTGAAGATTATTATTATCAGTATATACAAATAGACGGTAGTACTTGTAAAATACTTGTAGGAATACTTTAGGAGTACTACTGTAGTAGAAAAACTGAGTTGACTCCATCCATCCAGCTACTTCCTACCTTCAAATAATATCAAACAGCTTACCCATGAGTCTTTATCTCCAAGTGCAGTCGTGGAAAATACTTGTAATGTAATGATGAGACGGACAAGATGAAATGAAAAATATTTAATTTAATTCTTATAACATTGTGACGACATATTTAAATAGCCATATGATGAAAGTGCGACACAGCTGCATAGAAACACGGATCAGTTGAAGAAAAAAACTCAAACTGTTGTTTAAAATTGTGCCGTGTCTATTATACCTATGTGGGTTGTGTTTGTGTTGTTCTTATTAGGGTTGTAAAACAAAGCATACAATAATATGAAAACAATGTGTAGGAGTATAATAGCATTGTGGTTACTATCTACTAATGTCTACTGTCTATGTAGCTAGATAACTATTGAGAAAAAGAAAAATGATTTTCAAAGGAAACTTTTCAACAACGTACGTAACGTAACGTGTCGTGCAACATGATTCAAAATGTGCCATATTGATGATGAAGTATAATAATATTTTTTATCTAATTGTACTCTCTTGTTAGAACATAGATAACTACATGTCATTTTTTATGAAAATGGAGATTTTCAGAAATCATCGGATAAAAATTATTATATATACATTTCACTTGTTAAAACACTGTTCTATACCAAGTTCTATACTACTAATCTATATAATATGTTATGTAGGTACTTTTCTGTATGCTGCTATGTACTTCTATTCAGTTCTACTCAGTTTCACGTTCACTTATACATGTATAGGAAAAATATGTAGGATTTGAGGCTCAGTTTTGAATTTTGAACAAAATCACAAGACAGTAAGATAATTAGACAGATTTTTGAGTAGTAATTATAATAGTAGTGCTGAAACTAAAGCAGGCAGGCCTATTTTGATTACTGTGGTGTATATGATGGATTTAGAAGGAAGCATTAACTCGTAGTAGAATTAATTACTATACTACTACTATAGATTACAAAAGTAAAATAAAGTTAGTGTTTTATGTAGTAGTTGATTAGCTCAGACATGAGTACCTTCCATGATGAGTTGAGTACTAAGTAATAGAGCAGGAGAAATAAAACAAACCATAAATAAAAGGGAAAATGACCAGTTGATAAAAAAATCTGACTGCAATGTATAGAGTACTATAAAGGTGTAAAGTAGATTTTGCAAGTACTAGAGAAAGATGAATCGTGAAGATAATAGGATGTATCATTGACCAGAGCAGACAGACCATTTCCGATGTGCCGCAAAATGAAAAGGTGTTTTTCGGGTGCCTCAGAATTCAAACAAATCAAAACAGATTAGAAAGAGAGAGAAAGTGTGCATAAGTCGTCAAGTCAAAATTACTTTCACCTTCGACCCCAATTTAATACAGAATGTCCTCCTTACAGTTTTTTTTAGAAATTGTTCTAGTCAAAAATAAAAACGAGTCAAAATCTTCTAATTCTATTACAGCTTAAGCGTTTATCCCGTACAACTGTAATAGTAGAAACGTTTGTAGGAATTGTGGAAGAACATCCTCAAGAGTTGCAATTATTATTATTTATTTTACAACAATTTTTTCTCGTGTCCCTATTAAAAATTGTTAAGACTTTTACTGGTAGATCTGTCCATGAGATCTTTATGTTGTAATCTAATAGTATCATTACACATTACAAATCTAAATACATTACATACCTATTGTTATATACATACATTACATACGTCAAATTATTACCTATTTGTGAGGAAAGAAATACTTAGCTAGGTATATTAATAATACTCTTCTACACTATAAAATATCTATTGTATTAATCTTTACAATTTCTACATATTGATGATACAACACAATTTACATGCAACAAACAGCCATCATCTAACTAAAAAATAGCTCTACTATCACTACAACTACTACTCTACTCTTCTCATTATAATCCATCTCAAAAATTAGCCAAAAACTACTATTTCAAAAACTATTCATGAAATTGTTATCATTGTAATCAGAAACAAGGATCCTCAGACCAGAGTCATTAAGTTGTTTTTTGTTCTACTAAAAACTAAAAGTGTAAACTAATAGTGTTCTAATAATATTCTTCTAATTGTTATTATTTAATTGTTGTTCTATCTAAAACGTATTATTATTATGTTAATATTAATGAAATCTTGTGTAGCTACTTATTTACATTATTATGATGATGCCCTTGTAGAATGAAGTGAATGTGAGACAATAGCAGCTTTCCTTTTCTTTGAATCCAACCTCACCTCCTCACTTTCGACTTTAAAAGTCCATTGTGTATTTTACCTACATACAACTACAACATAAAAATAAATAAATCTAACTAAATAAGTAAGAGTATAAACTGTGTGATGGAAAATGTCCAAAGATGCACAAACCTTATTCACCCTGAAAAACTTACTAAAAACAATAATAATTCATCAACGTAGCTACAAACTACTAGTAGTAGAATTGATAACCCAAATTAAAATAAATAACCTTTAATTAAAATAGCAATGACTCATTAATGGAAACGGAAATCCTGGAAACACTTACTTGTCAAAAGAAAGACAGACACGGGCAGGCTGTGTATGAAAAATACTGTAACATAAAAAACTTTGATTACCAATAATCTCTATTGTATAGTACTTATGGTTATGATATGTCGTAAAAATAATACCTTATAATATTTTAGGTTACATTACATTATAAAAGTATTTCTACAGCCACTCGCTTCAACGAGAAATTGGAAAAAGTGACTGTGGAAATGCTGGGAGAAAAGTGAAAGTGTTTGTAAAATGTGAGATAGAGAACACCTTGTTTAAAGCTAATAAATTGCAAGTGAAAGAAATGTTCACCACAAAACAAGCTATTTACAAAAATTACACTCAGAGATACTTGAGACAGACACAAAAAACACCGAGAAAGAAAAATAGAATCATATAATTACATAAAATAAATCATCCTGGAATTTAGTATTAGGTTTGTATCGTCGTATGTATTATGAATAAACTAATTATTATATCATTTTGTGTAAAACAATCCTCTGTATCTACCACTAAATAATACGGATCTGTCCTTGTTCTATGATTAGATGTTTGTGTTATTTCATGTGACATGAATCATTTCGTAGTTGCAGAGCAGCTATAATAGTTTCTGTTGAAATTGTTGTTGTAATAAAAGAAGTAAAAAATTAATTAATAAAAGAGCAGACGACGATGGTACAGGGCTGATTCTGTTGTTTCTGACTATTGTGGATGAAAAGATGCAGAGAAAGAGACACAGAGGAAATGAGAGAAGAGTACACTATAAATAAGGGAAATACGTTAAAAAGAAGAAAATGATGATAATACTATGATGATAATTACCTACTACTACATAAAATACATATTTATTGCTCTATATACATGTAGTTAAAATATGAAAACATAAATTACAATAACTATCCCCCCTGTGTAATAATAACAATAAAAAACTAATCTCCTCGTAACTTGTGGTCTACATGAAATATGAAATGACAAAAAGTCATATCATTATAATTATTATTATGAATATGTATGTGGATTGTAAATTGTAATGTAAAAATGATAAAACACTATAATACTGTTAGCAAATACCTGTAGGTAGGTATGATGTACTTATTATACGACTATGGTATACTACGTTACGTTATACGTATCTAAATATCTATTCATATTATTGTATTGTACTACAAAGAAGTATTTGTTGTGTTTGAACGATTTTAAATGTTGTTGTTGTTAAGGATTGATTTTTGTGTTGAGATCTCACCTTTACCTACAAATTAGATGACTTGCAGTTATCTATGACATTATAGAAGAGACGGAAATTAATAAAACGGTTTATCGTAAAATCTCTCATTTACAAAACATTTATTCTTCTTCGCTTACTCAGCTACACGCTAATACTCATCAAACATCGATATTCTCCTTTTCTTAATTAGCATCCTTTGTAGCTACCTCATTTTTATCGTAATAGAGATAAGGTCTTCTTTTCACAATTCGACAGCTATTTTTAAGTCAACTTGATTGACACACGTTCCCATATTATTATTATTATTATGCGTGCACAACATAATTTTTAGTTACAAGGTACTTACAACTTTACAATGCATTAATTTGTAGTGTATATGACTAACTAATTTACATGTAAATACATGTAAGCAGCATGTCATTGTATTGTAGTATCATTATGGCTAACCTTAAATTACATTATAATGCTAACGCTATCTAAATACATTTTTGGATTTCCGACTACAACATTTCACAATAGCACATTTAAAATTTTCATCATCTAATCAACGATTCTATAATAACAATCTTTCAATGCATTTAATTCATTTCATTACATTTTACCCCATTTTGCTTGTAGCATGATACAATAGACATATAAGTTCGATATTATTATTATTATTATTTAATAGCTATTATTAATTTAAAAGGCAATATTAGAGACATTACAACCCTTGAATTGGTAAATAATTTTTTCATTGAGAGAATCGCTTACATGTAAAAGTTATTGTAATAATAGTTTTAATGACCACATCGGGGGTGCAACGCAATTCAAATACAAAATGTTTCGTTTGCATGGATGTTGCTTCTAAACACTCTTGCACTTTACAGGCTTCCTTCTTTCTTTTAATTATATATCGCTACATTACACATTAAGTAATTATACTTGTATTTATCGTGTCATCAAAAGTAGATTTCATCAATATGTTTTCGAAATGCGCATGATGTGAAAACAAAGTAGTAGGTATGCATTTTCAACATACATTTACTACCAGAATGATTTCCTGAATTGACTGTTTAATAATAATTATTAATACATACCAATTTTCTAATTACTACAATCAATACCGCTATGAAACTTACTAATGTGAAAAAGAGTTGAGTTGTACGATATGTTTTATGTAATAGCAATCAACTACTTCTTGTCATACTTATCAATAATTCTATAATATTATATCACTTCTAATAATGTAAATTGTCAATACTAGCTAAGGAACGTGAAACAATGTGAGACAATAATACTAAATTAAAATTAAAAGGTTAAATGAAATTCGTAGTACACGAATTCTATTACTTTCATCCCATAATAATTATTATTTACATGAGCAATTCCAGTGAAATCTAAATTAAATTATAACAAAATTGTGAAAAACATACAATTCTCAGTGCATTTTATAAACGAAATGCTTTATGTTTAACGTTTAACATGTTTAACTAAATTGCACAATTTGTCTCACATTTCAATGTCAAGCCATAAACGTTCAACTATTTTTATAACATTAATCATATTGACCAGGAAAATAGGACCAGATTCATAAAGATCAGGATATCAATAATTTTAACCACCCCATTTCAATGTGTTGTAGTTTTCAATAACATAATTTTTTACTTTCACCTTGCAGGTTTAGTTTAATCAAACATTAGTAGTACTACATTTAACCGTTTTAAATTAAAAATGTAATTATGGTGGATGAATGAATACCTGCATCACAGTTCCCATTTCTATTCTCTGTTACACTGATCGGAATGCTAAATGCAACCAATAAGTTACTATTTTAAGATTATGCATTTACGGGCATACTAGTGGCAACGCAGACTACAAATACTTAGAATATTATGACAATAAATACCAATTCAATAAATACATCATTCATAAATTCACTAGGTAAGGTACTTTTCCAAAATGCTCTCTTTCAACACTACACAACTGACGTATTTGTAGCAAATGTGAAATCTTATAAATAACACATCTTAATTATAACCTACTACCACCATGCCACCATACATCATGATAATTATCTGTATTACCTAATTATATTTTGCTGCCATGATGGATAATACCATTAAGTCGCTAAATAGTTGATCAGTCAGTGCTAGCGTTACAACGGAAATAAATCAAATAAATATTATGAGAACGATCAAGTCTACTGTAATTTCTTAATAGGCAGGAACCTATTTAGGCTTTGGCTAGTATAATATTGAATTGAAACAATATCATTCGATTATTGAGATTTAATATTTAATTGCTCATTGGATTTCATAGTAAATCTTCTGATTTCACTGGTAAAATCTCGTTAACGGTCGTTTTTCATACAGCAATGAATAATAAAAAACGTTAAATACGCAAATGCTGCGAAGGTAAGTTTAGCTAAGAATTCCCATTATGTTTTGACTCACATTACTGATGACGACAAAAATAATTAAGTTGAGAATACCTTTGACAGGAAATGCCTGCATGAATCTGACATGGAATCTACAAAGCTATTAGTGTGTTTCTGCGCTAAAATTGATATAGTATTTGTAAGTTCTAACCGAGACCATTTTCTATTCTGAATAAGAAAAAACTATCACAGTTCATAACTACTGGATAATTAGTGTGACAACACAAAACAATTTTCAAAAAATTGTTATGAGTGCCCTTAAGCAATTGTAAAATACCACAAAGATTATAATATTATATTGTAACAGCGATACTCAATACGGAATTCATTTACTTACATTTCGGATTGAAAGTTTGAGTTTGGGATAAATTTAGTGTACAGAAACCATCAAAGATCATGTCGGTTATCTTGGTCAACGAAAGGCGTGTAATCGTTTTGGCCCCAAACTAGACATGCTTCGTGGAAATCCCGTTGACTCACATTGCTGGATAAGTACCAAAGATATAAGCCCAATACAACGGACCACGTACGAAGAGGTCCTAACACAAGAGCCATTGTTCCATACGCAAGCCAAAAGAAATAGGCAAACGTGGCTTGAACGAAGAGCAACACAGCGCACGGTAGATGATGCCATATTGCGACTTTCTGCTCCCTCAAGACACATATTGCTTTAAATCTGCAAAAAAAGTTAGAATAGTTTACTAATCCTAAAAATGCAATAAATTAGCAAACTGATTTAAAATTATAGAATATCACGTGTTAAAACATACCGAGCATCCAAACAATGGCTGATGCACAATACATATGGAATATGAAACCAAAATAACTGAAAAAGATAGTTTCATACAGTTAACAATGGTTTCAATTTTAAAAAGTAGCACTATTTTTTGTTTTGAATCGTTAAATTACTTGAACACAGCCGTAGAAATACGAAAATGCACCAGGTAATAGCTTTCCATCTACAAAAGTACCCCAAGCGAAAGCAGCTCCAATATGACCTTCTATCACTTCTCCTATGAACCAAGGCCCTGAAAGAAAATATTAAAAACTTTGATATTATGGTCTGTTAAGTATCAGAAAACAAAATGAAGATTAATATTATTATAATATTTTTACCAAATGTCACATAAATTGGGTACAAAATCAAAGGAAAGAATAACTTGTCGACACACGAGAGAATCCATAGCTTTCGAATCCAAGAAATTGATTTTATTTTCACAATGTCTGCTCTATTGATGTATTTCTCGGCTAATGTCAACAAATAAAAAGTGATTTCCATTAATTGACATTTTACTTACATTTAAATACACATTGGGTTAACAAACAACATTTTTCGGTGAACTAGCAAATTCGTAGGTGTAAATAATCCTACCTTTGACTAGAATATGCACCATCCGTAAAATAACCAGTGGAAGCACCGAAACGACTACCAATGCAGAAAAAACTGCGTGAAACTGTTCAAAAATAGTAATAACATCAATATGTGTGAAAGACATTAACCACTGTACCAGCAATCAAAATAAAAGAATCATCCTTACAATTGACAATTATTATTCAATTAAAAAATATCCTCTTACCACTGTTTTCGCATTTGACATTAAGGCCAACCTTGGAAGAAATCTAAAATACATTCTGCTGCCATCCATTGAAAAAGGCTGTTTGATTTCATTCTCGTTGCCTGCTGTATCCTTTGCGTAAACCTGTAACACCATTCATAATTACATGTATGAGCAACAAATGCTAAAGGCCTTCGGACAAGAGGTCTTGGTAAATTGTTTAATTTACATGTATGTAGTTAATGCCCGATTCGTATGACAAAGGGTTCCACTCCACAACATAAAGAGATCCTTTGACATTTTGGCATTTAATCCATTCCCCTTCGTTAATTTTTAACCTGACTGTATCCAAAGGCAGTGGAGCGAAAACCAGAAGCCTATTCCATAAATCATATTAATAATCAATGTTGCAATCCAATCACCGACATACAGCAATCTTTAGTGTAGAATAATAATTCCCTAACTCTATGTATCAATCTCGCAATATAATGATTTTACCTTATATGAGTTGAATATTTAATGATATCTGTGTCCTCATTTCCTGGTATCAGAAAAAGAGCATGTTTAGGATTCGTTACAAGGATTACAGGCCATGTGCCGTGAGAAACGTCGGTGAAAGCAAATACACCATTATCAACTGCTGCTACTCGATATCTAGAATTGTGACAGATAAAAACAATTAGAATGCTGGCAAGAGACAATTAAAATAAATATTTTATGCCTTCAACCTCCAGGAATTACTCACAGTCTATTTTCTTTCCAATCTCCTAACTCCAATTCAAGAATGCCAGTGTGCTGCAGAGTGTACATATTCGGGACAATTCCTCCTAACGTATGTAGATGACCGCACATATAAGCCATTCCGTTTCTCATTAAATATCGCAGCCCTGGATCAGGAGAAATGATGCATGATGTAGGATAATGCCCAAACCAAATTGTGGCGTTGCTACTTCTACTATCTTGCTCAAATTGTTGAAGCATTTGATATTGGTCGTCAGAAACGCTGCCAATAAAATTAAATGGTCTCCGAGGTCCGGGTTCCAAACAAGCATCTACACCAATGAATGAATAGTTTTCAGTACCATTATTGATTGTGTACATGTACGAACGTAAATGCTTCTTCCCCTGAATAGAGTACTTGTGGAAATAATTTTCTTTACTAAGGACACCAGGTACATTAAAATTATCTGCAAATACACGAAAAATGAAAAGATTAATTAGTTAAACAAAATGTCATAAACCACACAAAGTAGATAAATGTAATGAAAACACGCGTACGTATTTATAAATTATGTATACCGTGATTTCCTCTGATGTCCAACCATGTAGTTCTCTCAACAACCTTCGTCTCTTGTAGAATCTCGTAATAATGTTGCCATTCCTCTACAAACTGAGTTGAACCCATGTTATCCTTTGTTTTGGAATCAGCTAAGTCTCCTGAATTGACAGAAACAAATAGATTAGCGTGTAAGATTGAAAATTATTTTTTAAAACGAATAATTGAAAACTCCGAAATTAAAAGGGAAGGTAAATCACGAAAGAATGACATACCTGAAGCAAGAACAACAGATGGCTGGATGGCATCAATTGTGTTATTGCAGAAGTCTCGAAAGTCTTGTATACGATACGGATCGTGGAAAATGCTTATGTGAATATCTGAGATCTACAAAATCAGTTTTGAGTAAATTACGTTTAAATACTTTTCAAAATGAAATATAATGAAGAAAAATCAAAACATTATCAATTGTTCACAGCAGAAACTTACTTGAATAAACCAAAAAAGATGGTCTGACGATGGGCCCATTCTATTTGCATTTTGATAGGAACGATGAACATAATCGCTTGCATTTTTGTCAACAGGATAAATGGGATTATAATTAACAGTTATAAAATTTGATATATTAGCCACGAGAATAGAAAATATAACAATGGTGGAAAAAAGTAGCAACGCAATTTTGGAGATGTGCATTTTATACAAGAAAAAATCCGTTGGATAACTGACTCTACGAATATAACAAAATTAGTCAACACGAGCAATGAAACTCTTAAAAATGAAGCTAAATCAATGATAACAACGGGTAACTCATTTGATTTTACATCTAAACCGTTTCCAAAATACATAACAAAATAAATACTGACCACTAACCTGCTCGGAAGCTAATGACAATACTTCAATATAGCGTTAAAACATTGTATTAAAATTATTCTACAATCTCGCCTTATTAACTCATCATTAAATACTTAAAATCTCGAACAATATATACTTGAAACTGGGTTAACTTGGTAGTTAATAGACAAATTATTGACTCCAGACTGGTTCAACTAACTATTATTATAATAAAAATAACTATATCGTAGACATTTCATTCAGTGTCCTACTCGGTTAGTTTTACAATGCCGACATTTTAACTGTCGTTTCAATTTGTGCAATTGAAGATTTTCTATTTCTTGATCGTTGAGTTATTTCTTCGTCTTCTATTCCATTTAAGACGCCCCCAGTTGGTTTGTGGCTGGACGAAAGTATTTTTGTGACTAGAGTTGACAGGTCTGCTGCTGTAATAAACACACAAAATTATAAACATTTCATACATCATAATATATATCAATTTTAGTCTTAAAACTAACATAAACCTACTACGAGAATTGAGATTAATTTGCACATAAATGAACAGATAAATCTCCAGTACTATTATCACACAAACGCAACAAAAAAGAGCTTTATATTTTTTTTTGAACTCAACAGTTATAGAAAACTACCTGTAACTTGAATGTTTTTGCTAGTTGTTTCTCAAGACGGACTTCAAGCTGTAAATAACACGTTAGACGTAGAGGAATGGATTTTTAACGTTAATTTGACTTTAATTTAGCAATTATGTAATGTGGATATTTTTAATGATGAATTAGGGTGTATCTGCAGATAAAACATGTACAATTAATTAACACTGAATTATGTAAACCGAGAGAACTAATGAAAATGACATTAGAGTCAATTAATTATCCACAGAATATTTAAATTTGCCGCTGATTTGTTCTCCTGTTGCAATCCAACCAGGGAGAAATGAGATCTCCAATCCACCACAAAAGAAGATCGTCGTGATGAAAGTACTTCAATTGATTTCCCCGAAGAAAGTTAGAAACGAGCATTTATGGAAGACATACTTTCACTAATTCAATTTAATTTTAATTTAAATAATAATGTGATTCATTTATGCTACTTCCTATTTAACAATATTATTTTTCTATTGTTGTTCTTTTTCTTTCTATTTTTGTGATTGAATTCTATAACAATACATATAATTTGGTCTTCAAAATTAATTAGTTTTTTTGTAATCTTGGTATTGATTATTATCTTGTGTTTATTGTGTATCGGCTTGGCTTAGCTAAATAATTAATGAATGTCTTTGTATTTTTATAATTTATTTTCATTTAGCTTAGGTTTCATTTAGTTATAGGTATCATTTAGGTTTATATGGTATTTAGTATTTAGTAAGAAACGTTATGTGAACATCTAAATGGCAAGTAACACCATTATGACAGTCGAGTCCGTGGATATTTCATTTATATTCTCTTTTTGCTAGCTACATAGTGTAGATATATCTACAGCTACTAAATACGTGAGAAAAGGAAAGTAAGATTGTAGTAGGAAGTGTTTCCAAGTCAAGAAAAGTTTCTCCATTAAATAACTACACAAAGAAGAAGACGAAAAAGCTTCTTGTATTGACTTGCTCTCCGAGAACGACTGAAATTGGACGATTATGCATGCAAATGGGAAAGACATGGAGTGCAAAGAGACGAAATGATTTGTGCTCTACAAGGCTACACAGCCATTTCATAAAAATTATAGCACATTTTTATTCCCTGTGTAACCATTTGTACCCATCATCAGATTTACATAGTCTTCAGCCTCATCAAACACAGGTTAACTTTTATACATTTGAATACGTTTCACTTAACAAGAATTTTTCAAACAAATAATCCTATATTAATTCCTTTTCTTACAGTGACTCGTTCTTGCGCTATGCTATAATATGTTTGTGTACTAACTACTAACATGGTGTAAGAATAAGTAGACATACCTAAGTAAGTAGAACATGAGACTTGATCACAGAACATCTTGAGCGTACTAATTATTTTACATCATTAAAACAGTTATGTTAACGTTAATGCTAAAATTATACATACTCTATTAAAAAATTGCATTTCTTTGTTATCAACACAACTACTAAAAATCATCTTATAATATTACCCACACCTTTTAACAGGATTCATTAAGACAGGCTTAACTTGCCTATTCTTTGAAGGTTTTGAAGGTTCTATGTAGTTTGCTATTCCCCTAGCGGAGGATTGCTATCTGACTAGTATTGGTATTAATAAGATACCTACTCTCTAGTCGCAACCACTATGTATCATGTAATAAAAATGCAGATGAGATTACCGGAAATTAGAATACTGTAGTTGGGAACATATTTTTGATTTCTTATCACTGCGATAAATAATCCCATGTTGTATGATATAATGAGTTTATTTTGTAAATTTTATGTGGTAGAAGGTATACCTATTCATAAATATTTGCAGAGTTGTCGCAAATCAGGTCAAATATTAGAATTTAATGTTGTTTGCATAGAAAGCCATAATTTATTTCTGGTGAAAATCATAGCTGGCGAGAGAGATTTGGTTGTAAGTACTTTTATACATGGTGATGGTGTTAAGTAGCATAAGCGAAATTTATTCCGGGTGAGATGGTTTTATGTCGTATTAAAGTAGGTACATTGAGTACCTAAAGCCATGAAGTGTAGAAGGTGAATATATAAGTAAGATTACAAGGAGTGAAAAGACATGAAGTCTATTCGGGTGGTTACGTTGGTTGGTTTGTCTACAGGGTATATGGGATGTGGATGCAAATATTAGATATTATTTCTGAAGCAAATATTTACAATTAGAATCCTCTGTGTATTCAGAGCTTTAAAATATTCAGGAAAAAGCAAGGTCGGTTTGATGTTCCTTTGGGCTTTCTATATCAATTACTGATGCACTTACAACTTACCCGGCTTAGCACAACTGCCACTTCTCTTTCCACCAAAACTACGCTTCGCCTTTCCACACAACTTTTATCAAACTCACTTTTCTACTCTACTTAGCTTTGCTGTGTTTTGTAGCACAAGAGACATTCAGGTACTTCCCACAGCCAAACTTTCTCCGTATGCACGCTTTGTGCACCTGCAAAGAATAATAATTACCATCCAATCCACCCAGATCTGTATTTCGGTGATGTAGGCTTGAGGACTGCGGAAACACTCCATTTGAATTTCTAGACATAAATCTTTTACACTTCTCACTTATATGCATGGATATTCGATAGCCCTCCAAATAATGCTAATTCAGTTTATTAATAGGAAGATTGAGTTTCCCTTATTAAAAGTGATTAATTTTTATACTGCCGATTCCGATCTCAATAATACATGCCTGCTTAATGAATACCTACTACATACTATATAAGATTGTAGATTCAACATAAATTATGGAAACACAAATAATATTTTCTCCTCCAATTTATCAGCGTTTCTTCTATAAATGTCAGAAAAACTTGGAAACTTATGTTAGAGTAGTTTTGTAAACTGCTGTACTCATTACTGATTAGACTTCTGTAATGAAAAATGAAAAATGAACTACGAGTATAATAATAATTTTATATAACTAATTAATCACATTATGTTAACTTTTGTTCTGACTGATTAATCTTGCTTTCAAGACTCCTGTGACTTTATTAGCTATGTGCAAAATATGTACTGATTGTGAGTAAAGCGTGTAATAATTAGTTATTAATGTATAATGTCTTAATCCTACTATTAGCATATTATTATGTAGATAGGACAGATCTGCACAGTTAACAGCAGTATACTACAATATTATAAACAATGGCTCATATACAGTAAAACAAATAGGAGTACATGCATGAACTTTTTATATTGTAAGCGACAAGCGATCTACAAGGAGATATAGGTAGGTAGGTAGGTTTAATCATTTTCACTTTTAATCTTTTACTAAGTTGAAACAATAATTTTACTAATGTAATTGTAACAAATAAATTACATGCTACAATGTAGGTATATCTGTACAGTAGTATAGGTATGTGATTCTAGAAAACGAATGGAAGGAATTGTTTTTAGGGGATTGCTAAAGTATAAATCTTCATTTAGCCGGGAGTGTTAATTGCCTAAAAGTTAGTTACCACAATATACTGTTGGTAAAACTACAAGAAATAAATTGCTTTGTGAAATTACCTGCTCTGGAAACCACTAAAAGGGCATTTGCTCCGAATTAGGATGAGATACTAATTAACAAGAATTTAATTAAGGAGTAGGAGAGTGATCAATATAAAAAGCTAAGAGAACATCTTGTAGCTAGTTCTGTGATGCCGTGATGTGATGCATGTGGCAAATAAGTTTTACTTCCTACAGCTACGTGTGTGCACATATACTCCACATACAAGTAGTACGCAATGCTTCAAAGTCATAGTATTCTGTACTCCCCTCTACAAACATATGAGAATGGAGTAGACTCAATCTGACATAAGTTACATAAGAAGAAGACGTGTGCTGTAATGTGTTTGGAGTGTGTGCAGCTTGTTGGATAGTAAGTAAAATACTATAACTTAGTAATAGACAATAATGTAACCAGTTACAAATAAGTTTATTGTGGCCAATCAAATGTACGTTTAGTTATACAGCGTGATTCATCTACACTGGAATAGGAATTTTACATGGGCTGGAGAAAGCCTTAGTTAGACCTGTCTCAA